>OY992885.1:54142306-54279806 GCA_963921405.1 Cepaea hortensis | reverse complement strand
CGCAGCAGTCTTCAGGTTATCTATAGTACAGTATAGACTAGACAAAGAGACAAACATACACAGGCAGAGAGAGAGATACAGATAGACAAAGACACTGCATACAGATATACACAGACAGAGAGGAAATAGACACATAATTATAAAGGCAGACACACGCAGACGGACAGGACAGTTAGAGGTATATGAATAGATAGACAGACAGACAGACAGACAGACCGAGCTACTGACTCCAACCGACAGACAGGCAGGCAGGCAAGCAGACAAAACGAACGAACGAACGAACAATCTTTATTTTCAAAGGGTTAAAAATTGGGCACGCAGGTCCGTCTGACATTCTGCCCTTCTTCTGTCATTTCTCTCATACATTATTTCAGGCAGACTGACAGAGAGGCGGGTAGACAGACAGACAGACAGACAGACAGACAGACAGACAGACAGACAGAGATGGATGGATGGATGGATATATGGATGGATGGATGGATGGATGGACCGACCGACCAATCGACCAATCGACCGACTGACCGACCGAGAGAGAGAGAGAGAGAGAGAGAGAGAGAGAGAGAGAGAGAGAGAGAGAGAGAGAGAGAGAGAGAGAGAGAGAGAGAGTATGAATTTATAAGTTGACATGCCAAGTGACAACGTTTCGGCCCCCCTGAAGTGTCTCCACCTTGACGTGGTAGAGGGGCTTGCGTGTCCCAATGGCCTCAAGAGCCTGCCGACGGAAGCACAACTACATGTCGGACAGGCCTTGAGATAGGGACCAGACCAAGAGAGACACAATCTGCTGCTCTGCAGGTAGACTGAGGATAGCAGTCGAAAGGTCAAATCAGGCGCACGAAGCCACTAATTCTTGGTCCGGACACATACTCTAAGGCTCCCAGCTGAGGGATATGGCTGAACGCCTCTAAGCCATAAACCCTTGGATGTGAGAGCCGGGCCGATAAGCACCTACTGCAAAACGGAGGTGACACGCTGAGCACGCCACATCTTAGTTCTGATACTTGCTGAGAGGCTCTCAGCTGGGGGATATGAGGGATCCCCGGATGAGAGGGTCTGGCCGTTACTTGCTCACTGTCGCACGGAGGTAAGGTGCTGAGCCGACAGCACATCTAGCCTACCTCATGAGCGGGTACTAAAGGTGGGGGAAAAAAGCCCCAGTCGTACGAAATGGTTACGATGAAAGTCTGTATCTATACTCATAGAGTGAGAGTAGTCAAAGATGGGAAAACGTCTCAAAAACATGAAATGGAACGCTTGGCTAGCGAATCCATTACGTGGAAGTCCGAAGCAAAAGCTTGACGAGTGGTTGTCGTCCGCAGACTATCCGTCCCTGGTTTGTGTGGGGAGCAAGCAGTGGCCAACGAAATGCCCAGTACATGGAAGTGAGGAATTAAAGCAGCCATGAGCAGGAAGTGGCGATTCCTCGGGTGAGCCCAGTCTCAGAGCACTATGTGTCGGCTCTGCAATTATAGTAGCCTCCTTGGCTAGCGGGGAATTCCCAGGGTCTGCCCCTGCCTTCCTTTAAGGGTTGACCGTGATGTCTTTTTTGACCGTTCTACCTTGACCAGCTGAGATGTGGGCGACACCACATCAGTAAGATTCTAAGGTCCCTCGAAACCCCGGGAAGACAAACCCGTAAAAACGTCCGCTGAAGTCGAATGTGCTGGCCTAAGAGCGCAAATAAATAAAAAAAACGTCCGAGTGAAATGTCCTTCATGCTCGGAACACCTCTGACTTACTAGTCTTCCGAATGTCTTTAGCGTTCGCTCAGCTTTGACCAGAGCGCTATGTGTCGGCTCTGCAACTATGGAAGCCTCCCTTGGATGGCTGATAATGCCTATGGACTGTCCCTGCCTTCCATTGAGGGTTGATCGTGAAGTGTTCGACCGCTCTAACTTGACCAGCTGGGATGTGGACGGCACCACAAAAGTGAGAGTCCCCCCAGGAATGCTATCCTGGTCAAAAACGCACGCAAAAGTCGGATGTGTTGGCCTAAGGGTCTAGGCCCAAGGGTGCGTAACAATACACCGCAACTACATCTGAGGGGACAAAACCACTCAGCATGAACGCAGAAGAAGAAGAATAACGTTTTGGAACTTGCCATTTCTGCATTATACATTTGTTAATCCTCATTGACGTATTCGTTATTCGCTGTGGCAAAGGCGTTACGAATACAATTCGCAATCCCACATACCGCGTTCCAAATACAGCTACCGACGATGCAGACCGCCTTGTGCTGATTTTCATACAATGGTATGAGTACTGGACGTTCAGAAACAATGGCAAACTACTGAACGTAATCTTGCCAAGAAATCCCAAACAGCCAAACAATGCTGGGGCTAACTGCAATGTCATGAAAAGAATATGCAACAAACTTTTTAAAATTCTATGTAGCGCTGGAGCAAGCACGCGCTTCCATGTCGAAACAGCCTAATGTGAATATCAACAAATGATACTGACCGCATCAGCCACCCAATACCGGTTGGTCTATTCAAATGTGGAGCTAGCACAATATACCCAATACATTACAAGGCATGTGCAAGGGTTCTTTATTTACTTTCTTACCATATATCAAATAACGCATTTAGAAGTGGAAACGGGTCCTTTAGTGTATTTTTTAATATGAAGTATTCTGGTGAAGTAATATGGTGGTTTCCTCTTCACTTTCCACATCTCCTTGCGTGGTAAGTGATTTAGGCCTGTAACAACAATTTCTATCAGGTCAAACGAGTGCCATGCTCTGCTCTAGTGAGGTGCTGCCCAAGCATTGCAATAGATATTCGGTCCAATGAACCGCGTTTGCCACATATCGATGTTAATATTTAAAGTAACTCCGACTATTGCATTTGGTTATTCCACAAAAATATTCACACAAATTTGAGATCTTTATCAAATCCAAGGGTTCGGTATTTGTTCTATGAGAACAATGCCATTAACTACCTTGGTGAAACTGGTGGTTTCAAGGATACGGCTAAAACAAGGCCATGCTCAGGATGACACAGACAGGTTTCAAGCACGGAGTTGCCACCATTGTAGATTTTGTGAGGGATGCGTGACAACTTTAAAACCAACACTAAACTAGTTTGAGCAGCCGTCATATATTCTATGGAGGGGTTGTGAACAACAATGGGCTTGCCCAGAGCGCAGTAATTATAGTCCGCGTTGATCATCTTCGTGTAGCAGATCCTTTGCAGAACGTCGCTCTCATCATGACGCGTTGAAAATAATCTAGATCTCTGCCCATGTCCCTGCCTTGTGCACCCTAATGTCAAAGGTGCCTTTAATGTTCTGTGTCCATCTTCGTGCAGGGCGACCAGTGCCTCTTCTACCAGGAACCAGGCCTTCCATCACTGTTATCTCTAAACCACTGTGATTATTAATATGGCCAAACTATTTCAGTTTCCGAGACACGAGACTCTTTACGAGACATGTTGGTACTGTCTTATTAATAATTAGTTCTTTCATAGCGGCAGCGCGTGTACGTAACGATTTCCAGCTCGGTCGACTTTAGCGTGCAGTGGGTTAAGACCTAGAGAGGCAATTATAGTATGTCCACATTTGTTTGCCTTCATTCACGATCAATTATTTTGAAAACTGTCTGTTGCATCATATGAAATTTTACAGCCGTCTTATATTTACCCCCACCCAAGGAATATGTCTTTGATAGGTCCAAAAACAACTTAAATCATTGAAAGCGGCGACATTCCTTTGATGTTTTGATGGACAACTAGTGATTTCTCGTTAACAAAGTTATTTTGACGGTAATGGCAGACCTGTAAATTCTGATGACACATAAAGGCGTATCCGGATTCGTATGGGAGTGGGTGCAATGAAAGAACTAGCTTAAAATCGACAGGGTCGGCTGCATTGCACCGGGTTTTTATCCCATATGGCTCAGTTTCTTTCCGCAGCGCGGAAAGCGTCGCACAAAGCACGAACTCCGTAGTTCCAGCGACGATCCTCGGGAGTCTCCGAAAAAATGCACTCGTGAAATGAAGGACGCGGCCCGGAATCGAACATCCAACCTTCGGAGCCCGAGTCAGACGGCTTGACCACTTCACCACGGAGATTCCCGAGCAATGTGTAATATTAGTAAAGACAGAGAATTTACAGAGGCACGGGGTAAATATTTTGTAAATTAACAGGAAAGTAGAAGGAATATATTTCTTACCTTATTTTTCATTTCCTTCTTGTTTCTTCAGCTGATGCTGATGCTGTAATGTTTAGGGCCTGCAATTCGATAGTTGGAGCAAAATATCCCAGTAAGTGTGTACATAGATTAAGGTCTGCTATCTGCTCAGACCTTAATCTGTGTCGGACGATTCCAGTAGGTTGATGATTGCTCTCGGTTGCATAAAATTCAATCCATCCTTTCTCCAATAGTCCTCTTCCTCTTTCAACACATGGTCCTGACGTTTTTCCCAGTAACTTTTATCAATATTTAATAGCGCGGACAGACAGACAGACAGACAGACAGACAGGCAGACAGACAAGACAGACAGACAGACAGACAGACAGACATAAAGGTAGGTAGGTAGGTAGGTAGGTAGGCAGAAAGGTAGGTGGGTGGGTGGGTGGGTGGATGGCTGGCTGGCTGGCTGACTGGGTGGGTTGGTGGGTGGGTGGGTGGGCGGGCGGGCCGGCCGGTCGGCCGGCCGGCCGACCGACCGACCGACCGACCGACCGACCGACAGACAGACAGACAGACAGACAGACAGATAGATAGATAGATAGATAGATAGATAGATAGATAGATAGATATCGGTCGGTCGGTCGGTGGGTCGGTGGGTCGGTCGGTCGGACGATGGGTCGGTCGGTGGGATGATGGGTCGGTCGGTGGGTCGTTGGGTCGGTCGGTGGGTCGGTGGGTGGGTGGGTGGGTCGGCCGGTAGGCAGGCAGGCAGGCAGGCAGACAGACAGACAGACAGACAGATAGATTAAATAGATAGATAGATAGGTAGATAGATAGATAGATAGATAGATAGATAGATAGATAGATAGATATCGGTCGGTCGGTCGGTGGGTCGGTGGGTCGGTCGGTCGGACGATGGGTCAGTCGGTGGGTCGGTGGGTCGGTCGGTCGGTGGGTGGGTGGGTCGGCCGGCAGGCAGGCAGGCAGGCAGACAGACAGACAGACAGACAGACAGACAGACTGATAGATAGATAGATAGATAGATAGATAGATAGATAGATAGATAGATAGATAGATAGATAGATAGATATTGGTCTGTCGGTCGGTAGGTCGGTGGGTCGGTAGGTCGGTCGGTGGGTCGGCAGGCAGGCAGGCAGGCAGACAGACAGGTGATTAGATAGATAGATAGATAGATAGATAGATAGATAGATAGATAGATAGATAGATAGATAGATAGATAGAAAGATAGATAGATATAGATCCCCACCAGAAGCCGGGCCTTGTCAGCTAGTTTATTTATATAATCACGTTTCATGAAAGAATCCCCATTTGGAGACACCTCTGAATCTTCGCGCTGTTTGTTTCAAAACGGAAATTTAAAAAAAAGCCGCGACGTGTCTTGGTGAAGCTGTAATACTGTTATAATCATGGACGTAATCTCTAAGTCGTAATTAATATACCGCATATAAACTAACTTTGAAATCTGCTGTAAAATCTCCAGAACAAAATTTTTTTTGTTGGGTGGACATAATGATAAGGTTATATACTAAATCTCATCATTTTCCCTCAGTTGGTTACTGAGATATTAAATTTTATATTGAGGCAAAAAAAAAAAAAAAAAAAAAAACACACACACACACACACACTATAGCAGCCTTATCGCTGCAAAGCCTGTAGCAACGTTATGAATAGCATTAGACCAGTAAGTCTCACACAACTGGAATATATTTGTCTTTTAATTATTTCATAACGAGATATTGATAGTGAAAACAGAAATTAGGTTTGTATGTAAATGCAATTTGTTGATTTCATATTTATCACTGCTGCATTGACTCGTAGAAAAACTAAGAAGTATAAACGGTTTATGTTTATACTTCACCTAGACACCGCAAGGTACAAGAGGAACATGATGAGATGAGATGAGATTGCATTGACTTTTTATTAAATATTGTAGAATATGCAACAAATTCAAATTTAAAGAGTCTAGAAATTCGCTGGTCAAAAGTTAATACCAAATTAATAATTTGGAAATAGCTCCTGATTACAATATATAAAACAGTGCTACGGTTCTTTCTTTCTCTCCTTCCCTCCTTTCTTCTCCTCTCTCTCTCTCTCTCTCTCTCTCTCTCTCTCTCTCTCTCTCTCTCTCTCTCTCTATATATATATATATATATATATATATATATAAATATATATATATATATATATATATATATATGAGTGAAATGGCGAGTCATGACCGCCCACGCTTTCCGGCATGGCACATGATTGATTGATTGATTGATATGAGTGTGAGTGTTTGTGTGTGTGTGTGTGTGTGTGTGTGTGTGTGTGTGTGTGAGTCATTTATATGTACTGTTTAGAGGTCCGTACGAAATATGAAGTCATAGACTGTAGATTGTTTTTAAACATATCCCTAAACACACCACAAACCCTACATTTCACGTCGTCTTTTGTTGATTGTGTACTCTTTGATGTACTTAAAGCCCCGTGTCTCACTCTTTGAATGTCAGCGAATAGACAGACATGTACTAGGCCCTACACGTGTCACATGAAGGCATTGGCTACTCTGATAACCATGAAGGTTTGTATGCGTAAAGCAAAACATAAAGAGACGTACAGCAGGCCACTTAGTTGTGTTCCGGTGATTTCAAGAAAAGATCCTGTCAGATCAGTCAATGCTACAGACTGGTGGTTACAAGCCAAAAGAGCCTGGAACATCGCGGGGCAAAGGTTAAATGCTTGTGGTCAGCTCATTAGTAGAAGGGGAATTAGCTGTGCATGCGCTTCCAGGCAATGGATGAAAGAAGCTATCACAATACATTTGAAGGGTGTACATTCTGGTCTTTGATCAGACCAGGAGCAGAAACAAAAAATGTCCAGAGGGCCATGAAGTTGACCGAAAGGCTGACGATTGAACTGGCTAGATAAGACGTGCACATCAAGCGGATGCGTAGACTTGTCAGTCAAACTGAGCTGGCACTATTAGTCACTGCAAGCTGATGAAAGTATGGCAGAGGGGACTGCATCACCTATCGACTTGTCCAATGTGCACCGACGATAACCCGCACTGAAGTAAACTGCATACAATATTTATTGTAAACAATACAAAATTGCACGTTCTTTACAGGACCTTGCATCCCCCATTAGCTGTTTGTGATGTACTAAATTTTACGTTCATTAGTTTGCCAGTGATTTCTGAACAAGAAGGAGTGGACGTCAACGGCGGGTAACTGAAGTTAGAATACGAAACTAGCAATTATTACACGTGAAACGAAGCAAAACGTGGCCAAAAAACGAGAACTGCCTCTTTCTGAGGTTTGTGATAAGTTGTCTTTGTCTACCATACATGTCGTAAAAGGCAACAAAGAAGAGTTGACAATAGACTGGGTAACTTTCCCGTCGACAACTTTAGTTGCAAAATCCAACTACCACCATAAACGAGACAATTAAAAAAAAATAACTCGGCTAGACAAGACAAGACATGAAATTTGTTAAATATATATATGAATTAGATAAATCAGAGAAAGTATCAACGAAAATGAAATATTATAAGATGAACATTTTGGATTATGTGAAACAAGAAGCAAACAAAACATCTAAACATTCGTGAAACTGGTATTCTCGGGTCAAAGAGAGATAAATGCCACTCATAAGACAGGAATGGATAATAGCATCTAAAGACGCTTAGAATGCACTTAAAAGAGTCCGATGAAGAAAGTTATAGAATGGTAACATCAACATTTAAAACTACAAACAAGAATGTAACCCTGAAAGTGATTTAGTGTTACATATGACAAGGATGAATCAGTTAAGGGTTAACTTTACACGAAATTCAAAGTATTTTACAGATAATCAAAGAAACGAGAATGTGAAAATGTTGATGAGTGACCTTACTCTTAAAATTGTATCTGATAATAGGGGCCATGAAGAGATGATGGGAAATCCTGGAGTTGGGGTAATGCATGAGAACGGAGAATTATTCATCCTTGTTTAGTTAGGAAATCAATATTTCCTAGGAGGAGGTATTTCTCACATAAAATAAAACACACAGCCTTGAGGGGATTACAAAACCACAATGCAGAAAATAAAATTTACCTTATCTGCATTAACAAGAAAGTTAGGTAATCTCTGAATGACTTAGAAGTTTTTAAATGTAGATTCAGGTCATCATCTGATGATGCAGGTCCGCATGGCCGAATGGACAAGAACGCGTGTTCTTAAACATCCGGTGTGCTGATGCCGAGGTAAGCGGTTCAACCTCTACACCGGACAGCTGCACTAAAATCTGTCGTCCTTGACATGGGGACGTTAATTACAAGTACCTCTAATGTCGGAGTGGGTTCGCCTGATGGCGAGGGACACTGTTAATATGGAAAGCTAACCCACACGCAAAATTCAGTCCATCACTGCTATAAATGTGTGTATGGACTACGCTTGAGTTCAAAGGGATCGAGAGCAAAAAATTAAAAAATTAATCATGTGATGATAAGTAAAAACTGAAACTCAGGAGACACACAGATTCTTACAAACATGGAAATCAGTACAATTTAGAATAGCTGATAAATCCAGAAGCTAAGGAACAGATTATGGCCACAGTCTGTAACAAGTACCAGGCTCTCCGACATGGAAGGCTTCCAACTGCCGGTTAAAAGCAATTGGAATGAATCATGAACAGAAGACAGTGGACAAAGAGAACGCAAATAGAAAGCATAAATAACGTCTGAAATAATTAAAAATTAGAAACAAGGAACAAAGTTAAACAATAGCAACATCAGAGCTAATAAAGTTAGACAGCATAAACAATACACAGATGCTGATAAAGAATATAGAAAGCGCATAAGGGAATACACAAGACTATTTTGATGGCTACTCTCATATTTATTAGCCCTACTTCCACAGAGTGGTTTATGAAGGCCCCAAATAAAACCACTAGAAATGGAATACAATAGGCTACAATAAATCTAAAACTTATAAAGAAGGGATTATTAAAGTATGTTGAGTGTTTAAATATTTGGGGTTTTGGCGGATTTTATTTTCTAAATGAACGAATTAACGAATATTTATGGAGGGTGAGAAGTAAGTTGATCATCATCATCATCGTTATCATCAAATACATTGCCGACCGGCGTAGACGATAATGCATCTTCACATATCGCGGTTTCCAACATGTATCAGTCCCTGCGCTGACACCCTTCCGTGCACTGACACAAGATTGTCTTGAGTTAGTTCATTATCACAAAATACTCAAGTTATAAGAAGGTCAGAAGTCGACATGGCTACAAGGATAATAGCCTTCACTCTTAAACTTTGAATGCGCTGATGGCGAGGTATGTTTAACGCCTGCACCGGCACTTAAAATGTCGAATTCTTGTTAAGAAATCAACGACAAACTACTGAAATGTAAAATTGCTTAGAAAATCAACCCCGGGGTTGACTGCAACGTCATGCGAAGGGTATCAACATTTTTAACTGGCGTCTGTGGCGAAGGGATAGAGTATGCGATTCGCAATCCCGCATACCGCGTTCAAAACCAGCTGCAGGCGATTTGGAAGCAGACCGCCTTGTGCTGATTACTAAAAATGATGTGAGTGTCAGTTGTTCAGAAAGAAATGGCAAACCACTAAATGTAAACTCGCCAAGTAAATCACAAACAGCCAACAATATTGGGATTAATTGCGACGCCCTGTAAAAGACTTTATTTTTTTTTTTTTTTCGTATATCCTTTACAGGACATCGCTGTCAACATCAGCATTTTACCGCTGTCGTAGTTTGCCATTGCTTTCTGAGCGGCCGGCTCACTTATACCGTAAGTTACCAATGCGGCGAGAACCACTTCCAATTCTCGCGCGCTGCGTTACCCAACGTGGATAAACGGGATTACAGAGAAAGTCGTTTAGCTTCTAGGACAGGGACGACATAAAAAACTTGCCGTTATTAATTTATCCAAAAGTCGAAGCGGGAGCACTCTGAAAAGAAACTGATAAAGTAATCGTCTCTTAGGTTATTTCCCTTAGACAATCCGAAGCGACTTGTCAAATTTTAGGATTCTGAACAATACTTTCAGTTTTCAATGGCAGGTTTCCTCGCTGACCTTAGAAGTGGTAGTTTAGAAGTGAAGTTATTTAGAGGTATGGTGTTATTCTCTTACTTGAAAAAAAAAAAGCAACAACACATTTAGCAATCAGTCTTTGGATGTTTGCAAAATAAGGAACTAGAGGATGTTGTACGTCACGGCGATGCCAGACTAGTGGTTCGGACATCTACCCTTCTCTAAGACGAGAGGATCGACTCGTTGCATCGGGTTTTTATCCCATATGACTAGGTCGTTTTCTATAGATCGGTTTGCCGAAACATCGTACAGAGCACGAACGAATCCCGTAGCTCCAGCGACGACTACCAGGGGTCTCCAAGAACCTGTGAACCGAATGAATGAGTCCCGAAACAAACCAACGACCTTCGCTGCTCGAGGCAGGCAGATTAACCACGGGGAATCCCTGTATCTACGTGTTGAAAGTATAGTTTTATCTAATTATTGTTTCGCTAAAGGTTCGTAGTTTTTGTTGATGAACATTTCTCGCATGCTTATTGCTGCACATTAAGCCATTTACCCTTTGTGTGTGTGAATAACAAAGCAACATGCTTGTTTTTTTGCGAAAAGGTATGAATGAGGCTACAATTTATGTCTATTACATCACAACACACTTATTAGTTTAGCAGTCGTTTTTAAACGGCAGGTTCGGAGAGCATGTTTCCTAAAACGTAGCATAAATACGTAGATTCGTATAGTATACACTCCACCATGGAGCTACCACAACAGGAAGTTTCAGCGATCGAATGTGATCATCTATAGCCTACTTAGGTCATGACTACCAAGTGTCGTTTTCCTGTTTTGTTTCCTTACATTAAAAGACAAATTTAAAAGTCACGTGTACACCCCTGTTGGTGTTACTCCACATCGCTATAGCTGTGTACCCTGTCCCAACAGCAATCCTATCTTGCCAATGTTGACGTCATAAATTTGTTTGCACCGTGATCTGCATCATCATCATCATCATCATCATCATCATATCATCATCATCATCATCATCATCATCATCATCATCATCATCATCATCATCATCATCATCATCATCATCATCATCATCATCATCATCATCATCATCATTCTCTCTGCCGACTAGACTATGACAATCGTCAAGTGGCGTCATTTGGATACCGAAATAATTATTCATCGTCCATACAGATAAAAATTGGAGTACAGCAGGGATTCGCTCGTTTCTAAAATAAAAATAAAAATCATCGTTCAACTTGCTTCTGGTGCGCCAGTTATGTTTAGGCCTTTCTGTTGCACCTTCACACTTTCTTCTGTAGTTACTGATTTGCTGCATCCCATGTAGGCTGGAGGATTTGCCGATGCGATTATATTTTTGTTGTTGTTGGCGTTTCAGTCGGCGAGCGTTAATGGTACATCGTTTGAGCTTTACAGGCTATTTTAGACGAGGTTGTGTGCTGTCATCCCGTCTGTTCAAGCCTCTTGAACCAATACATAGAAATAACTTTTATACAAGTCGAACTGCCTGGACTTTACATCAGTGGAAGTATCATAAACAATGTTAGATGTGCAGACGATACCGTTTCACTAGCAGAAAGCGAGCAAGGGTTACACAACCTAATGGAACAAGTAAACAGGCTTGGTGCAGAATGTGGCTTAGATATTAACATTCAAAAACGAAAACTATGATAATTAGCAGTGGCAAGAAAAGGTCTTCAATGAACATCACAGTAAACGGGGGAGATACTAGACCAAGTAACAAATTTCTCCTATCTTGGACATATAATGACAGATGATGGCAGAAGTGAAGTAGAACTCGAAAAGAGAAAATGAATGGCCAAAAAATGCTTTCAGCAGCATGAAATCAGTATTAATATCAAGAGAGATTCACAACGCATTAAAGATGAGAATTGTCAAATGTTACGTACATTCGACAATACTGTATGGCGCGATAGGCTGGACAGGTTTGAACAAATTGAGTTGAGTTGAGTAAAGAAGCGACATCACTGCACTCAGGACATTCCCAAATGTGCTCTGTCCCCTCATTCAACAGCCAGCGAAGAGTCATACTACTAATCATTCCCACCGCTATCTGATTTAAAGTTCTCCTGGTCTTCCCTCTCAGTTTTGAGATTCTTCCAGAACCCCTGCCGATCCCCCGCATTCTCATTCTTTCTACATACGAGTTCTCAATCTGTTCCCCCGCCTTCTCCACCTGGTCCCACAAACGCAAGGCCATCTCGAAATTGTCCATAAGCAATCTACCACAAAGAGGAGCATTCCCTGCCAGCCTATCAGCATGGTCATTCCCCCGCACCCCCGCATGACCAGGGCAAAATATCCATACAATTCTCACAATATGTGACCTCTGAAGCGAAGATAGCCATTCCACACGAAACATTCCTTTCTCCACCTTACTAAGCATATATTTTGAATCCGTAACGAATACAGTGTGTGTTGCAGTAGTCTCCTCTATCCATCGGAATGACTCTGTTACTGCCTCCACCTCCATTTTCATGCTGGAGGTGGTATTCTAGTATGCCAGAATCTCCCTTATTAAGACTCGCCCATTAGCCTTTGCAATAAAGCCCCAGCCACTACGTCTGTTTCTCACCACTGACCCATCGGTGAAGATGACAATGTCACCTTGATGTGTGTTGCTCTGGATCAGCTGTTGCACTTCAAACTCAGTGCGGCCCGCTGCCCATTCTCAGCACTAACGACCCAGTGTTACTATTACATTGTGCCAGTCCGTCATGTCATCCGGCACTTCAACCCACTCTTTTTCACGATTGATGGTCTCCAGATCACACATCTGACTTATCAATATTTCTGCCCTTGCCTTTCAGGACCTGCCTCGTCTTAGTCTATGACCCTTGACCATATCCATGACTTCATGCAGGGGGTGATCCCTATCTGCAGCAACTCTCAGGTATTATTCAACCTGAAGGGCCCTATGCCTATCCGTCATTGTTAGTAGCGCCAGGATATATCTCATGCATATAATTGGCGGACATTGAACAAGCAACTAGAAAGTCAAATAGAGGCCCTGGAGATGTGTATATACAGAAGAGTATGTCGTATTTCAGGAAACAAAAACAATCAAATACAGAGGTTCTAGAAAACTTGGGAATGAAAAGAGATGTTATGAAAGAAATAAAAAAGAGAAAAGTGAAATATGTCAGCCACATTAAAAGACATAATACTCTTATAAAAAGCATACAGGAGGGCAAGGTTGAAGGCAAGCGAGCAGAAGGTAGACAACTTTACAAGTGGGAAGATAACATCAAGAAATGGACGAATATCAGTCTAACAGAATGTACAATCAGGGCGAGAGACAGTCAGTGCTAGAGATCCATTGCAGCCAACCTTCATAGTGGAGACGCACCTGATTTATTGATTGAATTGTCACATAGAGAAATGTGATAAAGTACACAGACTAGCGTGTCGTCACTCTATTATCTTTGTTCCTCGTTTCCAGTTAAAAGTGCTGCACACCCGAGCGTGTCTTGAGAAATCCAGCTCTTACCCTTGGTTGTTGACACCGTGCTGCCGTGGTTGGATTTCCCTATCTCCCTTTCAATGCACGGAGCAACTAAATTCCTTTCAGTGCTATGTTCCGTCACTGCCACCATGCTTACTTATGCCGTTTGGATCTGGGGATTGGACTTTGTGCGTCGTTTTATTTTTCTGGTTTCATCAGCAGTTAGAGGCGCCCTTTACGTTGTACCATCTACCGTCATGACACCTCGTCCTTAATTAACATATACTAACATGGACTGCCGTTGCTGTTGCTGTTTGTAGGTCCTCTCGAAGACTGTGAGCTTCAACTCGTAAGTCTTGCATCTATCGACGTGAGGTTGGTGCACAGACTTTCCTTTCCACCTGGTACCAAAATACCACCTTCACGGAAGCTGTATTTCAGAGTTAACCTTTCTCTCTACGAACTCGGAAACTCATTGGGTGTGCAATACTAGTACCGGAACTGCACTCTGCATACAGGCATATTAGAATGTACCCAGGTTATATCCGATAACAGTAAATGGCTGAGATCAGGACTAGGATGGCAATCTTGCCTCCCCAGGTTTAAGATATTTCATTGTGAACTTGCTGCTGCTCAGTGCCCAGAAACTAGGCTCCTGGCAGTGAAGAGAATTTTGTGTGATATTAACTGGCACAGGAACGGAGCATTATGGGAACGACCTTTTGCCATGAAGTTGGAACCGCGTCTAACCAACCAAGCAAGCAACCAATCAACCAACTAACTAACTAACTAACTAACTAACTAACTAACTAACTAACTAACTAACTAACTACTAACTAACTAACTAACTAACTAAGCGACTAACAGTGACCAGAAATACAGGCTGGCATCAGACAATACAGGCTGGCTATTTCCTTATTTTCAGTGACATTTCCTCATATATTTAGACCAAGAGAATATTCTTAAAGCCGTGTCTTCTGACACGAGTCACCTTACAGCTACGAGCTATTCCATTGGTAGTTATTGTTGTTTCACTGCCGTCAAGATGCTCTTTCAGCCGCTTGAACAAGCCGTTTCGACGCTCGAGTTCTCGGCTGACCTTCTAATCGCAGCTGTTTAAGAACAGAGTATACGGATTTGGAAACACGACCTCTTATTTCTGCCTTGCGATGAAGACGCTCTCTACATTGCTATATTGCATCAAAGTACATACCAGATGCCGGCTTCGTGGCTTAGAGGTTATGACTTTTCTCCGTAATCTTGTATATTCTAGTCGGTAACGTGATGACGGTGAGAATCAGCAGTGCTTCGAATCGCATCGGTAACTTAGGGGGTATGTGAGCCGGCCGCTCAGAAAGCAATGGCAAACTACTGAGCGTAATCTTGCGAAGAGATCAACATACAGCTGAAAGATGCTGGTGTTGACAGCGATGTCCTGTAAAGGATATGCAAAAAAAAAAAAAAAAAAAACATACCAGATCATTTCATTCTACCAATCTAAATGAGTTGCTTCCGGAGCCTCGTTTTGTATGTGAACGTCATGTCGATAGTTGTTTTGTGGCGAGTTCGCGAGGAATGCACAACAATGTCTGACATTCTTTGAGACTTACGACATATGTCAGGGTAGATTCCAGTCTTGCACGTCCACTGTCGTTGCAACTTCCTAGGCTACTATGAGTGTTACTTACTTCGTGCCTTATTATTCATTCATTATGTGCCATGCCGATAAGCGAGGGCGGTCATGTTTCGCAATCTCACCAGATCACCTAGGTTGTGGATCAGCTAAGTGTTCTTGACTCTACCTTACCTTTCGTATTATACTTGTTACTAATTACAATTAAGTTACAAACCGATTGTTCGAAGAGGAGTTACAGTCAGAGAGAGTGCATGCGTCTGCTTGCTTTCATGTTGTCATTCGTTTCAAACAAAGAAGCCACAACCTTTGTTACAACCGTTTTCAAACCCCAGTTTATTACATCAGTAAAACATCAAACACCGACTTCTACGACGACACACAGCTAGCTGTTAGTCGTCTTCTGTATGCTGTTGACTTATCTAGCGGCAATCCAGTCCAGATATTCGGACACTCGAGTGTACACACTTGGGTAGTTACCTGTGGAAATAATGCATCAATATATAAATTAACCATCATTGGACTGCCTAAGACTTATTAGGCATATTACGTAATATCCATATTTTTATTGACCAATATAGACTCGGTCTATATATAGACTTTTTATAGACTCGATGGGTGATTTGGTCAATACCGCGCAGTTCTCTTTTACTTCCCAAGTCATTGCATGGTTTTAGGCACTGTATACATGTGAGCCCAGATTAAAACAAATATCCAATATGGATTCGACTTCATGACCACCGGACCGACAGGCGGACGTTTAGTCACTGGGTTACCGCGGCTCCTCAGAAAGAATATATCATCATCATCATCATCATCATCATCATCATCATCATCATCATCATCATCATCATCATCATCATCATCATCATCATCATCATCATCATCATCATGTTCCACTTTTGCCATCAAGCGGAAAGAATGAGGAAAGAATGTATGCCATTTTAAAATTGTTGAAATCTTGATGACACATAGTTTATGCACATTATGGCGGCAATTTGTGAATTTGGCAATTCACAGCTTGCTGCGTTTTTCGCGTGTTAACACTATGACTTCTATCAGGTTTGAATGTGGACCAGATCAGCCGCATTCGCTGTGAGATCATCGCTGTTGTCCCCTCTGTGTTTTGCTTATTTACTGTCCGTGCAAACTGGGTCTTTGTGAGTCATCCTGTCTACAGCATGGGGTAGAAGCAACCCTTCCCGTTACAGTAGGTGCCCACCATGACTCGTATTGTCAGCGTAACTTCAGGTAACACTGGCCGCTCGTATGTTAGCATTACTACACCATTTACATAACATAACATAATTTCTGACTAAATTCTGAACTGGCTTCTGTCATATTTAAAAAAAAAAACAAAAAAAAACACACACACACACACACACTCACACACACACACGCACACACCGACACACACAGACAGACACAGAGACGCACATAGACAGACACACAGACACACACACAGACACACACACAGACACACCGACACACACAGACAGACACAGACACACACACAGACACACAGACAGACACACACACACACACACAGACAGACACACACAGACAGACACACAGACACACAGACACACACACACACACACATATATATTGCGTTCGCTCCATTGGTACACGAGTGTAGTCTACACACGTGCTGCTATTACTATTGACTGCTATTATAACAGTTTGTGCACTGGGCTGATTTTATGTGAGGGTTAGCTAGCTGTGCCCTAACACCAGTGTCCTTTACCATCTGGCAAACCCTTCTCCAACTTCAGAGCTATTTGAAATGTACACCCCCCCCCCCCCCTCCAAGTTGAGGACTAGAAGAGAACATTTAAGTCTAGCTGACCGGCTTGTGGAACGAACCAACTAGGCCGTACCAGAAGAGACTGTTAAGCGCGTTAAACCTTTCAGCCACGACGATCTCCGGAAGGTACATATGGCCATTGCAATGATTGTTACGTGAGCACGGCAGAGTGTAGCCGTAACACTATTACATATGTAGGTATATAGTAACCATTCTCGCTAGCAGATGTCTTGTTGTCGCTCGCTTTGAATTAGAACGTGGTCCACATTGACTTGATTTTTGCGTGTTTTTTTTTTTTTTTTTAAATTACCGGCGTCCCTCGCCGTCCGACTTCTAAGGTACGAGGGTAAGTTAATAAGTACGTCACAAAATAACTAAATATGATAACAACTTGAAACCAGTTTATTTTTATACATACATTGTCCCTTTATTTCTCAACATAATTTCCACCAACATTGATGCACTTATCCTATCGTTTTATCAGTCCTCCAAAACCGGCTGCATAGAACTGCATGCTTTGCTTTCATTTACCTGCCATCACACTGAACTGTGTGACGTACTTATTGACTTTCCCTCATAACGTTTTCTACCCAGCTATGCACAGCTTTACGGGATAAACATTTGTCAGCATGAACACTGACAACACACCTTGGCGGGAGACATTTCGCGAATGACGCCGAAGTCGAATGTAAATTGAAAAAGTGGTTTAAAAAACAGAGCACGTAGTTCTATGTAGCCGGTTTGGGAGGACTGATAAAACGATGGGATAAGTGCATCAGTGTTGGTGGAAATTATGTTGAGAAATAAAGGGTATGTATAAAAATAAACTGGTTTCAAGTTGTTATAATATTTAGTTATTTTTCTACAGCCATTTGTGACTTACGTATTAACTTACCCCCGTACTTGTAATTTACGTCCCAAAGTCAAGGGCAAGAAGTCAGATGAGAACCGTTGAAAGATTGATGCAATGAGATTAAATAAAGAAAACAGACTTACCACTGCAGTTGGAGACTCCCCAGGAGGTGATGCCAGCCAGGTACTGGAAGTTGCTTCCGCACATCATTGGGCCGCCACTGTCACCCATGCAGGCACTGGGACGGGATCCGGAGGAACCTGATCATGTAAAATAGTTACGAATTCAACCTCTCGTTAGTGTCGTGGGCTTCAGTTTATTCACTAGCTTGTGACTGTAGCGAGCACTAGTCACATTTTCACCCCATTCCTGGAAATGCAACAATAAAGGGCTCTTGATATAGCCCACAATATGGTCACCATTATTTTCGCAGTCGATCTCAGGTCTTCAACTATCCGGTTCATCAATAAAGTTTTGTTTTCCAATATGAAATCTTTCTACCCATTCATACACTCTCCACTGTCTCAAGCAACTGTCTCCATACCGAACCACCATTCGTGTGTGATTTCACAAGGTTTCATACCCTCTAAATAACTAAATAATTGTTCTTCCGCGGTGCAAGTCGATAGTGTGGAAGCCATATTGTAATCACAACATGGAGTATCGCTTAAGGGCCAGTTTATGCCATAAAATAAGATTTTCCGTTGCCCCTAATCTTCCATGCACTTTATAATAACATTCCTGTTACATAATGACTTTTCTTCTTATCCACACGGTTAACAATGTAATCTTATACTTTTAAATCCCATGTGAAACAGTAGCTCTGCCTCAGTGGTTTTTGACTGCGTTTGTAGTTGTAATTATTATGTCGATTCCTACAGTAGTTTTTGTCTTGGTTCTATCAAGGTCACTGTATAGAGAATGATGCTTTCATTTTGATAGCGGCGTCCTGTAAAGGATATGCAACTAACTTTAACTCGTCTCACTATCCAATAAGCCCCAACTCCGGTTAATGTCAGCTGCTGTCAGGTGATTCTCAATTCACTTCTTCTAGTAATATAGGGTTTATTGTTAATGACTGTGGGGTGTTTGAAAATATTGCCGTTCTAAGTTTTGTATTCACCCTCTGTGCAGTTCATGCAACATAAAAGGTAAATACAAAACTTGGAACGACAACTTTTTTCAAAAAGCCAACAGTCATCAAAAATATACCCGTATTTGAAGAAAGAATGTCTCAGTTACGAAACAATGTCGCAGTTCAGGAACCTGCTGTGGGTATGTGAAGTGATAGGGCCATCACATTTCAGTAGTTCTAACTGCACAGATTGCATAGTAACCAATGTTTCCTTTCCATAGAGATCAGCCAGAGCTGATATGGAATCCTTGTTCGACCGTGCTCATATCATTACCAAAGTAGCGTCCTAGCCGTTACACCAAGGCGCCCGCTTGGATCTGTTAGGACTTACAGTTAAGTATTTTTCCAGGATCATGAAGTATGACACTGCCAGTGCCTTTTGTTAGTTAGAAAGTTGTCACATCATAAGGTACAATGCATTGAACTGTCTCGTCAAGCCTGTGGCTCAGTACATCCGACTTAACCATTTGCTCGGGTTTGATTTTAATAGCCTCCAATTTCCCCCAGTCTACCTACAAAGCAGCAGGTGTGTGTATCCCTTCGTCTGGTACTTACCCTTTGACCTGTCCGAAATGGTAGGCCCTACCAGTAGTGGCGAAGGGGTTACAGCCGCAGTTCCTAATCCCACATACCACGTTGGAAACATAGCAGTGGACGATTTGGCAGCAGACCGCCTTGCGTTGGTTTTTATGAAATGGTATGGATGCCTGTCGTTCAGAAAGCAATGGCAAACTATTGAACGTAAACTTGCCTAGGAATCAAGAACAGCCCAAAATGCTGGGGTTGACTGATACGTCCGGTAAAGGGTAAGCAAGTAACTATCCAGTAGCTACGCTACAGTCGTCATAGCTCTTGGGATCAGTGGAGCACGCAAGCTCCTCTACCGCTACAAGGTGAGTACACAGCAGAGGGGAGTTAATGAGTTAGTGATACCTACCTGCTGCCTCGTAGACACAGAGGGGAGTTAATGAGTTAGTGATACCTACCTACCGCCTCATTGACACACAGGGGAGTTAATGAGTTAGTGACACCTACCTGCCGCCTCGTAGACACAGAGGGGAGTTAATGAGTTAGTGATACCTACCTGCCGCCTCATAGACACAGAGGGGAGTTAAAGAGTTAGTGATACCTACCTGCAGCCTCGTAGACACAGATATGCTTGATGTTGATGTTATTTCCTGGCCATCTGGCTGCACAGTCAGCGGTGGTGATCTTGGTAATCCTAGCCTCCATTAGAGTTTGTGCTCCAGAACCAGAACCCGATGTCTGACCCCAGCCAGTGATGACGCATTTAGTGTTGGCGAAAGATGATCCCTTGGGAGCCAAACCTGCAATCTGTGTAAAGGAATACCAGTAACAAAACCATGAATCATTACATAAATTACACCTTTTATAAAATATGACCATACACTCATAAAAATGCCTCGTGAAAATGCCTAATAAAAATAGATACTAGGAACATTTTCAGAATATTCTGTAAATGTTTTAAACAGGAAAGGTAACGAGAAAGGAAACTGGCCACATCACCTCATATGCCATGGCCTAGAATAAGTCAAGGTGTAATACTTCACACCCCAATGGCCGTGTCTGCTATGGGAGAACCTCTACTTACTTTTGTACATTCGAATACAACATTCAGTCCATGCCAGCACTCGTTAGATGATGCTTTCACTTGTTTCAAACTATTCATCTTGGAGTATATCTTTTCATGTCATTATGTGACTGGTACGCATACTTGTGAATTACATTTCAGAAATAAACACTCAACTTTAGGGGAAGAATTTATACAATCGAAGCACACGTCAGAGGTCTTAAAATAAAACTGTATGATGGCTGGTTCCTGAAAATCATAGCATGGCATATCATGCATGGGGGTATCCCCTTTCAAAGCAGAAGTAAGGTAGGTGCCTACTTCCCTCCGCTAGCCTACGGGACACTCTTGGGCAAGGTGGAGTACCCGTTTAGCTCCTCGATCAGGGTAACGTGAAGCCATGCGTGCAGGTGGTGGATGAAGTTGAAGAGCAGCCGACCGATAGTTGTAGGGTTTGTGGTCTCCAATTTCACGACAGTAGGCAGATGATCTCATTTTGGAGACCGTTCATAAATAGAGATAAAGAACACATTTGATGTATTGTCCGATCTATAAATTCTATTTCAAGATGTCACTGACCAATGGGAAATACTGAATAACTCAGCCAGCAAAGTTGCAGAAACAACTATTCCCAATAATGAAGATGATGGGACGTAAGAAATGGTTGACAGAAAACACCCTAAAAGTAATAAAAATAAGAAAAAATAGGAAAACTAACCATGGCAAATATGAAGGGATTCATAGGAAAATTAGGAAATTGTGCAAAAATGCAAAAGAAGCATGGCTTGAGGAAAATTACAGGGAAATTGAAAACTAACACAACACCTGGGATACCAAATTAATACACAAAAGAATTCATGGCATCACTAAGAAAAGAACACACACATCAACGGGTTGCCTAAATTCCAAAGATGACAAAATCATAAAAGAAAAAGATCATATTTTATATGCGTGGTCATATTATGTGAAAGATTTGTATGATGATGCAAGAGAGAAACAGTATGATTTCGGAATAATAATGAAGGACCATTAATTTTGAGGATGGAGGTTCAGAATGCTCTTAATCACATAAAAACTGGCAAGACCTCATTTCCAGACAACATCACAACAGCAGTTGTCTATGTCTTAGAAGAATATGGGATAGACCAGATCACCAGACTGCTGAACACAATATATGATGCTAGATATATAAATACTGCCTGAATAATGTAAATCTACATTTATTGTAATCCGAAGAAATCAGGAGCCTTCAAATGTGATTAACGTAGAACAATTAGCACATTGAGCCACATCACAAAGATTTTGCTCAGAATCATCATGCAGAGAGTTACGAAGAAAATACAACCTGAAATAGTAGAAGAACAAATGGATTCATAAAAGGCAAGGGCAGAATAAATGCTGTGTGTTTATTGAGAACATTAGTTGAGAGGTCTATATTTTTGCTTTATTGACTACACAAAGGCTTTCGACAAAGTAAGATATGCCAAGATGACGAAGATGCTTGCAGATCTACAAATTGATGGGAAAGACCTTAGGCTTGTAAATAACATACACTGGAAACAACAAGCTGCTATAAGGATTGATAATAATGAAGGTTAATTATTAAGATATGTGTACCATAGGGATGTGTAATGTCTCCAGATCTTTTTTTTAATATATATATATAGTGCAAAATGTGTGTAAAAATTTAGAAGCTATGAGAAGAATCACCACTGGGGAACATAACATCAATAATATTAAATATGCCGATGATAGAGTATTGACTGCAGACAATGAACAGTATCTGCAACAAATGGTAGATACGGTTATTGTACACTGTGGATGACTGGGGTTAGAATTAGATTGTAAGAAGTCAGATCATGGTCTTCACTAGGAAGAAAGAAATACTACCCATCTTTAAAAACAAGACTTGTTAAATACATTGAATCATCTAATGCCTACCTGTACATTAGAGTTGAGAGTCACAGCCTGGTTCAGGTGAATGAGACCGATGTCATTGGGGGTACCTGCAGCGTTTCCGTTGTAGCCGGAGTGGATGACGAAAGAGCTGACACCAACGGTCTGTTCATAGGGGTTGGGAGCCTCGTACAAGTTCAGGGCTCCAACCTCCACTCGCATTCTGGAAGCACTTTGACCATCTAGGCAGTGAGCGGCGGTCAACACCTGCAGGAGGAACACACTGTAGATGTCAAAGACTATATTGTATAGTATAAACCGAGGATATACACTTCCTTGTTTCCAGTCACGATCTTAATTGGGAATCAGGACACCGGCTACTAATTTGTAACTTGTCTACAATTTACATCTCAACTGAGAATAATGATGTTATTTCATACCATGCTGACAATTTACACCTCAACTGACAATAAAGACACATGGCTATTATGTTATAATTTTCTGATAAATTGCATCCGAACTAAGAATAATGACACATTGCTATTATTTTATAGCTTGCGTACAATTTACATTTCAAATGAGAATAAGGACACCTGGCTACTAATGTGTAACTAGTAAAGTAAAGGACCATTTTAAATGCCAGAAAATGTATTAGGCATATGGCGTGACACTATTTTTAGAGACCAATCGCACTCTGAGAGGGATATGGCCAGTATCACACCGACCACATTTACTTCCCAATACATTTCCTGGTACCCATTTTAGGCTGGGTCGACCTTGTAGCCCAGGTCAATTGTAATAATCTACCTGTTTGTGGAGTCGAACCCATGACCCAACTACTACGCTACCGAGGCTCCCTATCTTTAGTTAACTATTTACATGTTAACTGAGAATCAGGAGACACGACTACTGATCTGAAACTAACTTACTATTTACATCGTCAGTTCACTGTCATGCATGTAACTGTTTGTTCTTTCTCGCTGTAATAGCGATAATTCCATACAGAGCTGGTCATAGATTTTCCGACCTTAACTTGTTTCTCGGCTGAGGGGATAGTGAAGCGCGCGGTTTCATAATTCTCCGTCAAGCCGAGTCGAGGGTTCGGAATCAGCTGCGGACGATTTGGAAGCAGACCGTTGTACGTTGATTTCGATGGTACGAGGCGTTGGCCGTTCAGAAAGCAATGGCAAACAACCGAATTAACATTGACTAGTAAATCATATATAACCAATAAATACTGGAGTTGTTTGCAACGTCCTGTAAAGAACACATAACTAGCTAACTAACCTTGTTCCTGGCAATAAGTGTACCGCCACAAATGTGGTACCAGCCTCCGTTGTTTTGGACCTGGATCGAGGCCTGGTGTGGGTGGGAGAAGAGAGCAGCAGGGGAGCCATTCACGATTCGTGTCTGGAGTCCTGGGGCTGCCAGGGCGGTGGCTTGACAGTTGAAAGGAAAACAAGGTGCACAGTTAAGTAAGGCATCTTTACAATCGATATATACTGTGGCGGATTTACACGTGAGTTTGAACACCAAGATGGCGGCGTAAACATCACCGATAGCGATTTCCGGAGAATATTTATGGATTTTATGTTTCAAATAGTTATATAATGTATTTTAAAATGTGATAAATAATCTACGTAAGTACTCGTAAGGAGAAGTGTGCAGTTACAGATGAATCTACGACAAGCCCGGCAAGCCGACAGAAGATTTAATTGTCTACAGTCTAAACGAAGACGCCAAAACGAAATCAATAAGATGAAACAACGCGAAATAACATTAAGCCACATGGGAACAGATTAGGAACATTAAATATATATGGTTGGGGCAACAAAGCGGATAGAACCTATTCAAAAAACATCAAGCGAGAGTTTTAGGTTTAGTAGAATTACGATTGAAAGGAAATGGGATGAAAAATCTGCACAAAGATTATGTTCTGATCTACTTGGGAATAGAAAATACTCAACGCGCTAAACATTGAGTGGGATTCGGCATTGACCCGTTGACGGCTAATAACATTGTAGATATAAATTACACATGTGAGGGAACTATCTGCATACAAATTAGGTGGGAATACGCACACAACCCATTGTGCAGATATATACCCTTGCAATGGAAATTATAGCCAAGAATAACACACTCCTGGAAGAACAATTATCAGACGCCCAGATGGTACCCAAGAGCGCTGCAGATGCAATATTCACACTTACCGGACGGAAAGAAAAAGCAGTTAAACACGATGAGACCTTGTAAAGTCGCATTTATAGACGAGGAAACAGATTTTGACATAGTTTACAGGATTATGCTATGGGATTGCCTAAGAAAACGTAAGAACAAAGGCCGGTACACCCAAACCTCTTGAAGTAAATTCAGTTGTTCGTCAAGGATGTGTGCTCTCGACTCTAGTTTTTATAACATACATTAGTCGTCCTTGACTTGGGGACGTTAATTACAAGTATCTCTGATGTCGGAGTGGTTAGCCTGACGGAGAGGGACACTATTAATATGGAAAGTTAACCCTTACACAAAATTCAGTCCATGACTACTACAATAGTCAATAATACTACGCTTAAATTCAAAGTGAGCGACCGCCGAGAAGCAGACAGCGAAGTAGAAGATAGAATTTCAGAATTACTCTTTATGGACGACTAAGTGTTAATGGCAGGGAATGAAGAAACTCATCAGAGCCATCTAAATCAAATCAATTCCCAGTGTGAGAAATATAACGTGAAAATAAGCATTGAAACGACAGAGGCAATGGTGATAGGCAGATAGTCAGACACGCCGTCAATGCAAATAAAGAACTCGGAAATAAAGCAAACCAGCTTGCTTGCTTGCTTGTGTTCGTTGGCTTGAGCTCCAACGCGAAGTCCTGTATGTCGGATGAAGGCATCCTGTTGTCCAACATCAGTGTGATGTCATACAGGACCTGAGTTTTGCGTGAGTATCCGTTGTCCCATGTCTGGCTTATTGGTGTGCAGACTGGTGGTTCCTCGCCGTACAGGCAGACACTCTCCGACTTCGGAGGAATCGGCGATCCTACTGACTTTAGCCAGGACCCCGAAAGGACCTGTTGCCCAGGACGCTCGACGAGGACGCGTCAATAGGTCTTGGCCAGTATATAACCCGGCCCTGGTGCCTTGGAAACACCTCTGCGTCCCAAGCAAACCAGCGAATTTAAACTTCTAGGGTCAATTTTCAATTCAGATGGCGGAATGGTCAGAAAAATTAACACATGTTGTACAATGGCAAACTGGATACTGGGACAACTGTAGTCACTTGTGTCGCATAGAAAGATACCTATAAGTACTAAAGCAAATCTATAAACTATTTGTGGCCGACGTTATGCTGCCAGTATGAAACATGGACGCTTAATGCAACAACAACAACAACAGAGATGAGATGCCTTAGAAGAATCGATGGAGTAACCGTGTGAGATAGAATTTGGAATTAGGAAATTAGAAGATAACTAGCTCTGAAACCAGACATGTACTTCATTAAAGAACAAGCCATTACATGGTTTGGTCACCTCACACGAATGCCCTCTTTGTGAGTTAATTTCGTTCACAATATCTTCATTAAAACTGTTTTTTCACCTCTTGGTGTTCTCATCCTTCTTCTATAATACCACATATTTCCATTGATTCCAAATATTCTTTTGCCAGTCTGCTTTTTATCATTGATTCTATTTCGTACATGCGGATTGACTCGATATAGATTTTAAGAACTGTTTCTCACCTGGATTAACAAAAATATAGGGAAAATATATTCTTCATCTTGTAAGCTGCTGCTTTGCCTTGGGCTTATGTACATTTACCTTCTTTACTACATATCCCATCTGCTGTTGTAAAAGCAGCCATACATAAGATACACACGGACTGACTTTCTGCAGACAACATCCATTTGACAGAGCAAGATAAGATTTTTAATATTTCAACTTCGATACATAAAATATCAAACTTGACTCGAAATTAGCACCAAAGTCCCACGATGTGTGAGGGGAACATTGCTATCACTGTGCCACCCGACCTGGGAATCGACTGGGTCATTCACACGCCTTTTGGTGCATTGGGCATATGATGCTAGATCCATATTCTTATGGACCAATCGACACTCGATGGCTGATGTAGTCAGTATCACGCCGACCGCCTTTACTTCCCGAAACATTTCCTCCTACACATTTTTACTTGGTCGATCAGACAGTCCAAGCCAATTCGTTCCGGTGCAAAATTTAACCCATGACCACCTGACCATTGGCTACACCGGCTCCCTGACCTGGCGACACGAGTTCAAAACTCGTGATTCCCATTCATTACTTTGAGGGATAAAGGTTGAGGGTTAAGCTTCTTCTTTTTTATGTATCTTGCTAACTGGCGTGAGCGACCACGCCTTCCCATAACTCTCGCTGTACACTATTATTTATCAGTACATATGCGAATACCTTTTCATGCCATAATGTAAGACTGTTCAATTTCTGTCCTCGTTTCCGCCCCATATCTCTTTCGCCTTTTTAATCTACCTAATGTTACGCCGTCTCCCTGGCGAAGACGTTAACGACTTTCTCCGTAATCCCTATATCCACGTGGTGAACACAGCTGCGCGAGATTCGGATGCGGATCGCGTCGCGTTGTTTACTTATGGCGGTACGTGAGCCGGTCGCTCAGATAGCAATGGCAAACTACTGAGCGTAATCTTGCCAAGAACATTAACAGCAGCTGAAAAATGCTGGTGTTGACTGTAACGTCCTGTAAGGGATATGCAACTTTAAATTAAAAACGTTACATTATGTTTCAAGCTGAGCTGTATAATTAATCACAAATAAATGCAATGGACTAGGGAGACGTGGTCGTGGGCCCGTGGGACCAGGTGGAGAAGGTGGGGGAAGTGAATGAGAACCGTATGTGGAAAGGATGAGATTACGGGGGATTGGCAGGGGTTCTGGTAGAATCTCGAAACAGAGAGGGAAGACCAGGAGAACTTTAAATCAGATAGCGGTGCGGGAGATTAGCAGTGTGACTCTTCGCTGGCTGTTGAACGAGGGAGCGGCGCGCGTATGGTAATGCCCTGAGTGCAGTGATGTCAGTTCTGAGCTCAACACAACTCAAATAAATTCTTACAATCGAAACAGCCAAAGAAACAGTAAACACCTACCGACAAGACAGAGAAATACGACAACCCTCATGGTGAATCACAGGTGGACTTTCACACTGCTGCAAACTGGAATCTGCTGGTCCTAGCTCGAAACGTAGGACTTTAAATACGTGTCCTTGGGTCTCACTAGCACACGTCATAGTACTTATGTGAACTTATGTCTTTCAAGAGTCCAGCCTTCAGCGAATGCATATGTGAATTCCCATGCACAAACACGACTTAATTAGTACATTTATAAATTTATCGCTAACTCATAAATGGTAATTTTCATGAGATGAAGCAGGTGTACATACTTTAACATAAACTGAGTTACATGTTGTACTCAAAACTGATTTATGCCGACTTATATAGTCAATGTAAGATATGTTGGTTGAAGATAAGACTCACGAAACATTGGTAAGAAACATATTTCGCCAATGCTTTCCGGCCATACAAAACACACATATCTACTGATACAAAAAGCAATAAATAAAAGCATAAACAGCAATAGCCCCCCCCCCCCCCCCCCCCAAAAAAAAAAGTTTCACACAATCAAAAATAATTGTGAACGTAGCAGCAACAAGTCTTCACCAGCAAAGATGACCACAGGAACAACATTCATGTCACCAAACTAACAACACGAGAACATGCTACTATATTTGGGTGAAAACACTTCTGTGGTATCTGACAGTAACAAATCCCCTAGCAAGAACCTGCTGTAGGTGAAGTGTTGAGACCGTCACATGTTGTAGGTTCTAGTGGACTGAGGAATAAATAGGTGGTCAGTATTTCCCTCCTGTTGTGAACGCCAAGAGCAACCACCAAACCTTCGTATGTGTACATGTGAAAATATTTGTAGGATCAGATTTCCCGCCATGAGCCATATTGGATATATGGTGCTAGTCCCACATTTTTAGACATATTGGCACTCGATACGCCATGTGGTCAATATCAGGCCGCTGTTGCTTCAAAACAACATACCTCCTACTCATATTAGAGTTAGTTGCATATCCTTTACAGGACGTGGCAGTCAGCAATGGCATTTTTTGCTGTTGTGATATCTTGGCAAGTTTACGTTCAGTAGTTTGCCACTGCTTTCTGAACGACCGGCACCCATAATATTTCGTAAAAAAAAAAACGTAAGACGGTCTACTGACAAATCGCCCACAGCTGTATTTCGAACGCGGGGATGCGGGATTACGAACTGGGTCCGTAAACCCTACACCACGGAGCGGGCCCTACTCATACTAGGCTTAGTTTATATTAATCAGAAAGCCCAGGTCAATGAAAAGAAGTTCGCCTCCAAGAGACTTGAACATATGACCACTGGGCCGGCAGGAATGCGTGCTAGCCGCTGCGCTACCACGACTACCAACATCATCATCAAGTGCCTTACCGACTGGCTTGGGCGAGCATGCATGCATTGTTTCATGCACTGACACTTTTCAGTGCATGAATAAAGATTGAAGCGAATTTTCTCTCACTGTCTTCCTCTATGTCTTTTTCTATAAATCTTTTCAGTTGTCACAATAAATTCTAGGGATCGTCTTCTCATATTATGGCCACAAATAAGGACGACTGCCTCTTTCTTTTGTGCGTGATAAATTTTCATTTTGTCTTAGCCTCTTTCAAAACATTCAGGTGACTTATTCTGGCTGCACAAGCAATTTTCAGAATTCTTCTGTAGAACCACATATCTCTAACACGAAATGGAACGCCTGGCTAGCGAATCCATCACGAGGAAGTCCTAAGTGAAAAGCTGCAGAGTGGATGTCATCTGCAGACTAAGGTGAAAAATTGTCTCATTAACACGAAACGGAACGCTTGGCTAGTGCATCCATTACGTGGAAGTCCGAAGCGAAAGCTTGCTGAGTGGATGTCATCTGCAGACTGACTGTTCCTGGTCTGTGCGTTGAGCGGCCAGGGACGACCGAAATATCCAATATATGGAAGTGAGGAATTAAAGCAGCCATGAGCAGGACGTGGCTATTCCTTGAATGAGCCCAGTCTCAAAGCGCTTCGTGCTGGCTCTGCAATCATAGAAGCCCCTCCCCCCCCCCCCCTGGATAGGGGAAAATGCCCATGGACTTTCCCTGCCTTCCCTTGAGGGCTGACCGTAAAGTTTTGGTCGTTCTAACTTGATAAGCAGAGATGCGGACGACACCACAGCAGTAAGAGTCGAATGTCCCTCGAAAACACGGGAAGGCAAACCCGTTTACCAAATGCCCGCTGAAGTCGGATGTGATGGCCTAAGGGCGCGAATAAATCAGGCACAACGCAAAAACCTCCGAGTGTAATGTCTCTCGTGCCCGGAACAGCTCTGACTATCTTGTCTTCCGGTCGGAACAGCTCTGACAATCTAGTCTTCCTGGCACAGCGTCCGAACCGAAAGCTCTCTTAGTGGAAGCCGTTCCTGGTTTGTGCGGGGAGCGTCCTGTGGCGAACAGAATGGCCAATACATGGAAGTGAGGAATTAAAGCAGCCATGCGCAGGATGTGGCGATTCATTGGGTGAACCCAGCACCAGAGCGCTATGTGTCGGACCTGAAATTATGGAAGCCCCCTTGGATGGAGGAAAATGCCCATGGACTGTCCCTGCCTTCCCTTGATGGCGGACCGTGAAGTCTTCAGCCGTTCTAATTTGACCAGCTGGGCTGTGACGACACCACAAAAGTGAGAGTCCCCCAGGAATGCTAACCTGGTTTAAAAAACGTACGCAAAAGTCTGATGTGTTGGCCTAAGGGTCTAGGCCCAAGGATGCATAACAATACATCGCAATTACATATGAAAAAAAAAAAAAAAAACAACAAAAAAACACTCCGGATAAAGGCAGACGAAGAAGAAGAAGAAGAAACCACATATCTGAAGCTGGGTTAGATTGCATTTTTACTCGTAATTGTCAAGGACTCACAGTCTTATGTTGAAACATGCTAAATGTAGCAGTCAGGAATTATGTTTCTGATACATAATAAGGATTTATTACATAAGATGCTCATCAGTGTATAAATGCAGTGTTTGCATGCCCTTTTATGTTCCGTATCTCTGTGATATAATTACCTTTTGATGATATCAATGTTTCTAGATATTTAAATGTATGCACCCGCCTCAAATCAACACCTTTTACTTTAACGGCACATTTAGGCATAATCTGTTTCTATGATATTATTATTATTATGTGTCTGTCTTCTTATTTTTATTACTTCTGTCTTCTTATTTTTATTACTTCTTTCTGCTTTCTTTTATTACTTACGTCTTCGTACTTTTATTACTTCTGTCTTGTATGGATATTTTGCCCTGGCCATGCGGATGTACGGGGGAATGAACAGGCTAATAGGCTAGCAGGGAATGCACCTCTTGGTGGTATCTTGCCTATAGACAAGGGGGAGGTGGTCGTGCGCTTGTGGGACCAGATGGAGAAGGCGGAGGAACAGATTGAGAACCCATATGTGGAAAGAATGAGATTGCGGGGGATCGGCAGGGGTTCTGGAAGAATCTCAAAACTGAGAGTGAAGACCAGGAGAACTTTTAATCAGATAGCGGTGGGAACGATGAGTATTATGTCTCTTCGCTGGCTGTTGAACGAGGGATGGAGGGATATGGGATTGTCCTGAGTGCAGTGATGTCGGTTCTTGACTCAACTCAACTCAACTTACTTCTGTCTTCTTACTTTTACTACTTCTGTCTTCTTACTTTTATTACTTTTGTCTTCTTACTTTTAATACTTCAGTTTTCTAATTTTTTATTACTTCATTCTTCTAAGTTTTATTACTTCAGTTTTCGCATTTTCATTACTTCAGTCTTCTTACTTTTATCACTGCAGTCTTCTTATCTTTCAAGCTGAGGTCCATTTTCCCCACTTTTTACTACCACTGGATCTGTCTTTGTTCTGTAATTCTTTCTGTAAAATAAAAGCCACTTTCACACGCCTTAATTCAAATGGTGCTACAACCATATTTATACAGACCAATGCCGGTCTCAATGGCGAAGATGTTGAGGACGCTGTTCGTAATCCCGTATACCCACGCACGAAACACAGATGCGATATATTCGGCAACGGATAGCGTGGGGTTGGTTTTTATACGGAAAGGTATGAGATCCGGTCGTTCAGAAAGCATTGGCAAACTCAATCAATCAATCATGTGCCATGCCGGAAAGCGTGGGCGGTCATGACTCGCCATTTCACTCGATCACTAGAGTCGTGGATCAGCTCAATGTTCCTGTCTTGTCCATGCCATGTGGCCAAGCCATCCAGGTAATTTCCTCTCGGTCGTCCTCTTGGTCTGTTCCTTTCGATCTTGCAGTTGTCACTAAGTTCTCCAATCCATTCTTCTCATAACATGTCCAAAAAATTTTGACTGTCTGCGTCTAATTTCTCTAATCAATTTACGAGTTTCATTTGTCTCCTGTAGTACTTGGTCATTGGTTTTTCTATCTGTCCATGGTATTCTTTGCATTTTCTTCAGAAGCCACATTTCTGCAGCGATCAGATGTTTTTCAGCTTGACTGCACATTGTCCAAGTTTCACATCCATACAAAAGAACAGGCTCTATGTATCCTCTCAACACGCTTTTTCTCGTTTCAATTGACATCTATTTATTGGTCAGAACGGTTTGCATCTTGCTAAAGGCTACTTTAGCCATGGCGATTCTTGTTGTAATCTCTTCAAGGCATTTCCCATCAGATGTTATGGCTGTTCCGAGATAATTGTATCGATTCACTTGTTGAAGAATATTCCCATTTACTTGAGTATTACATTGTGGTACTTCGTTCTTCCTAGTGACGACCATAACTTGTGTCTTTTTACAATTTAATTCTAACCCCAGCTGCTCACTGTGTACAACAACCGCATCTACTAATTGTTGCAGATCCTGCGCATTGTCTGCAATCAATACTGTATCATCTGCATATCTAATGTTATTGATGTTTCGTCCTCGAATGCTGATTACATTTATTTCTTCTACATTTCTGAAAATATTTTCACTGTAAAGGGAAAAAAAGATCTGGAGACACTATACATCCCCGCCTAACACCTCTCTTAATAGGCTGATATTGTTCCACTTCATTTTCAATCCTTATGGCAGCTTGTTGTTTCCAGTATATGTTTTTTATAAGTCTAATGTCTTTCCCATCAATTTGTAGATTTGCAAGCATATCCACCATGTTGACATGTCTAACTCTATCAAAAGCGTGTGTGTAGTCAATAAAGCACAGATGTTTATCCTTGTTTACTTCTATAGCACGTTCAATAACTGTTCGCAGCATATACACATCATTTACTGTACCCTTTCCTTCTACAAACCCACATTGTTATTCCCCTATTTCAGGTTGTAATTTCTTCCTCACTCTTCGCATGATAATTCGTAGCAAAATCTTGGTGATGTGACTCATTATACTAATTATTCTATGTTGATCACATTCAAAGACTCCTGATTTCTTTGGAATTGCAATAAATACAAAGTTACATAATTCAGAAGGTATATCTCCAGTATCATATAATGTTTTCAGCAGTCTGGTGACTTGATCTTGTCCATATTTTTCTAAAGCTTTAATCATGTCTGTTGTGATGTTATCTGAACCGGGGGCCTTGCCAGCTTTCATATGCTTAAGAATATTTCGAACCACCATCTTCAAAATTGGTGGTCCTTCATTATTAAATCTAATATCATACTGTTCCTCTCTTTTATCATTATAAAGGTTTTTCACATAATCTGTCCATACATGTATAATCTGATCTTTTTCTATTATGATTTTGCCATCTTTAGTTTTTAGACAGCCTATTGATGTACTTGTTCTTTTATTAGTAAGTTCCTGAATTCTTTTGTGCACTAATTTGGTATTTTGACTGTTGTGTTGGTTTTCAATTTCTAAGCACTTTTCCTGAAGCCATGCTTCTTTTGCCTCCTTACATAATATTCTGACTTGTCTGTGGATTTCTTCATATTTTACAGAATTATTTTTTTTGAGTCTTCTTGTTTCTATTAGGTGTAAAATTTCTTCAGTCATCCATTTCTTTCGACCCACCTTCTTTAATTTTGGAATAGTTGATTCTGCAGCCAAACGGATTGAATTCTTCAACATTTCCCATTGATCATCCACATCCTGGAATAGGATCTCTAGATCAGACAATATATCAAATCTGTTCTGCACTTCTATGTTGAATTTGTTTTGTATTTCCTTGTCATTACTCAATGTACACAAATCATATTTAGTGTTTCCTGTTATATACTTGACCTTCTTCAACTTAATCCTCAATGTTCCTGTAAGTAATCTGCGGTCACTATAAGAATAAGCACTGGGAAGTGTTTTTGCTATTGTTAACGCGTTTCTAAATCTTCTGCTAATCAGAATATAGTCAGTCTGGTTTCTAATCCTGTTATCAGGACTCCTCCATGTCCATAATCTTCTAGGGTGTTGCTTAAACCAGGTGTTTCCTATAATCGTTTCGTGTTCTTTGGCCCACTCTACGAGTCTGTACCCTCTTTCATTTCTCTCTCCTAAACCATAGTTTCCTACCTTTGCATTGAAGTCCCCTAATATGATGTTTATTTCTGAATATTTACATTTCTTTAAGGCAGACTTTATGTCATTATACAATTTCTCTATACTATCTTCACTGGATTCTCGTGTTGGGGCATACACTTGAATAACATTTATGTTAAAAGGTCTGTCCGACACGGCCCAATATCCTTGAACAGATTTTGATGTTTTCCGGTCCAAAATAATTGCCACTCCCCTTTGTCGATCTTCACCTCCAGAATAAATAATCTTAAAATCTTCATCTATCTTGATACCTGCTCCTATCCATCTCGTTTCGCACATCCCTAAAATATTAATTGTTTCTCTTTCCAGTTCTTGTTTTACGTTCTCTAATTTGTCGTCGTCGTTTAAGGTCCAAACATTCCATGTTGCTAATTTTAATGTCTCTGTGCTTGTCTTGCGATGATCAGTCTTTAGGCGAATTCAGTCTATTACCCATCTGTAATTCACCAAAAATAAGATGTCCTTTGGTATTCTACCATCATCCATCATCCTAGGATGTCCTATCCATGTAAGTCTACGAAGACTGAGCATGGAATAAACCGTCACACAACCTGATCTTTCCAATACTTCAGTATTTGTGATTTTGTCTTGCCACTTAATACCAAGAATACTTCGCCAGACACCGCATATGAAAGCTGTTTAAATGTTTCTCTTGGTGTGAGTAAGTTGTCCAGGTTTCACTGGCATATAGAAGAGTACTAAGGACACAGGCTTGATAGACAAGGACTTATGATTTAGCAGTAAGCTTCCAAGACTCTTTTTCTTAAACTGTTCATTGTTGTTGCTGCCTTACCAATCCGGATGTTGATTTCCTGATCTATGGATAATTTGCTATTTACCACTGATTCTAGATATGTAAAATGGTCTATCATCTCTAGTTCGGCGTCGTCAAAAAAGATTGATGGTATCCCATGTGCACATTGTGACATAATCTGTGTCTTCCTTTTGCTAATTGTTAAACGAAATTCAGAATAAGCATTGGAGAATGCAGATAGTAGACATTGTAATTCTTCCTCAGAGTGGGTCGTAACTGCAGCATCGTCTGCAAAAAGCAACTCTCTGATCAGTACCCTCCTAATTTTGGTCTTGGCCTTCAATCTCTGAGCATTGTAGAGGCTGCAATCTGAGCGTGAGTGAATGTATATACCACTATCCTGATCACGAAAGGCATATTTCAGTAGAAATAAAAAGTATATTCCAAAGAGGGTGGGAGTTAGTGCACAACCTTGCTTAACTCCACTCTTGATTTCAAACTCTTCAGAAGTTGCACCATCAAACTTGATTATATCCTTCATGCCTGTGTGGAACGATTCCAAAATGGACAGAAGAGTTGGTGGGCAGCCAATCTTCTTTAGTGCCTTGAACAGACCCTCACGACTGACCAAATCAAATGCCTTTGTTAGGTCGATGAAGGCAATAAACACTGTTGATTACTGTTCACGGCATCTTTCTTACATTTGTCGCAATGAGAATATCATTTCAATGGTAGACCAGTTCTATCGAAAACCACACTGTGATTCAGGATAGTCTTGATCTCATAGGACTCGATGGCTGCGCAGAACAATTCTGGCAAATACTTTTCCAACAATACACAGAAGTGAGATACCCCTATAGTTGTTGCAGTCGCTCCGATCACCCTTGTTCTTGTCCAGTGTTATGATGCTTGAATCTTTGAAATCCTGTGGGACCTGTCCTTCTCGCCAGCATAGCTCTATTAGTTTGTCGATCTGTAGAGTGATTGTGTCTTGCCCACTCCTGATAACGTCTATTGGAATCCCATCCTTACCTGGAGCCTTGCCAGATGCAAGTTCATTTATAGCACACTTAACTTCTGTTATGGTGGGAAGTGTGTTCAGGTGGTTAAGAGTCGGTAGGGCCTCTATGACATTGAGGGCATCATCCGCTAGTTTGGTCTCACTTGAGTAAAGCTCCAAATAGTGCTCTACTCATCTGTCTATCTGCTGTTTCTTATCAGTTATGATTTCTTCAGTCAAGGTTTTCAATTGTGCACTTCTTTTGATCATTGGATCACAGGCTTTCATTATTCCTTTATACATGCTTCTGATGTTTCCCTTATCACTTTCGATTTGAATGGACTCACATAACTTGATCCAATAATCATTTGCACAATGTCTGGCAGCCTTTTGCACATCCTTCCTAGCTTGGTTTAGCTCACTCAGAGTGTTACGCGTTAGTCTTTCCTTGTTTCTTAAGAGAGCAATCTTCTTCTTATCAATCAAGGGCTGCAGTGTCTGGCTGTTTTCCGCAAACCAGTCCTGCCTCTTATGATCCACAGTGCCGTAAACCCTTACGGCAGTTTTATACAGTTTCCTTAAGTCCACCCCACTTTTCAATTACTGTACAATTTTCTAGTGTATCAGTGAAAGCGTCTTCAAGTTGCTGTTTAAACTAAAAGCACTTTCCAGGATCGTGAGTGTTAATAATATTAATCCTGGGGCTATATTTGTGTTTAGCTGTGTAGATTCTCTTTGGTCTCAGTCTTACCCTTGCAACAACCAAAGAATGGTCCATCCGTATCACAGTCAGCACTGTGGTAACTTTGAGTCAATGATGTATGGTTCAGATGGTGTCTCCATGTGATGATGAAGTGCAACTTGTGCCAATAGCCAGATCTTGGATGTTTCCATGTGACCTCATGCAGCTCTTTTGTTTTAAAAAAGGAGTTTGTAATACATAGGTCATTTCTGGTGCAATGCTCCAGCAGCCTTTGCCCATTTTCATTCAAGCGACCGATGTTGTATTTTCCAAGGCACACTGGCCATGAACTCGAGTCCTTGCCCACACGAGAACTGAAATCACCGAGCATATAAATATAGTCGGATTTTGGAACTGCCTTGATTACGGAGTCTAACTCCTCATAGAACAAATCCTTCACATCATCAGAAGAATCAAGTGTCAGTTCATATGCAGCAATAATGGTGGCAAAACCACAAGAAGTTGCCAAGCGCAGGGATAATAGTCTTTCATTACCTCCTGATGGAAATTCAACCATTCCCTGCAAAGCCCACACTGTGTTGCCTTTTTTCTGCCTGCCCTCTACCCTTCCAAAAAAAAAGGTGTAATTGTTTTCCCTGAGTGACCCTTCCTCAGCGAGACGAGTCTCCTTCAGGCCAGCAATATCAATGTTAAGGCGATTGAGTTCTACATCAATCACAGCCGTTTTTCTCACATCGTTAATATTTGTCAAGTCAGTGGAAAATCCTGGACACATGGTTCTCACGCTCCAGGATGCAAGCCGCAGCTTGAGGTTTCTATTTTTCTTGTTATATAGTGCCTGGTGCAATGGTTTTACAGCATGTGCTACAGATTGTTTTCTAGCCCCAAACACCCATTGAAGCAGGCAGTCTGTGGCGGATCAGCACCCAATTGGCCGAGGGCTGCCCAGCTTGAGGCGGGCGGTAGCTGATCAGAGACACCTGTAGGTGTCTCCCACCGTCAGAGGCAACGCGTGGCGCCCCATCTCTACGCCATTTGACAGGGCCTTATAACCCGTAACAGTTGCCTCTCGCTTTGATTCCGAGACCGGTTAAGACCAGGGATGGAGTTATTGCCTCTCCATAGCACAAAGCCTGGGCTAAAATATAGAGATCACGTGTTGCCCATGCAGCATGATCCCTCTATCTGCCTGCCTAGTTCACTCTAGAGGAAAGTTAACACCTATACATCTGGAACAAGACAAGTTGCAGAAGCTGCCGGATCAGCAAAGCAATGCTCTAACTGTCCGCCTGTCGGAGCTTCGTTCCTAGACCAGCCGCCAACCAAGGCTTAGGGCCTGGTCTGCCTTGCCATGACATTTTGTCTTTAGGTTGCATTTCCTCGCACCAGGTAAGGATTGTACCCTCCCAATTGCGCTCTTCCGCCCGAAGCCGTTGGCACTATGTGGGGTGTCGGGTTCGGTAAGCACCGCCCAACATTCGGAGCTAACAGAAAGCAGGTAGTACCGTCTACCGTCATAGGTAGCTCAGTCATATCTGACTAAGACCTGACACGCATATATATATATATATTGTCAGGAATGAGAGAGTGACTAAAGATTACACCAACTTCACGGACAAGAATGCGGATCGCCTTGTACGAGAAGCAAAATCACAAACTGAAGCTGGCGTGAAAGCAAGTTTTATTGTGGCGAAGGAGATCGCAAAATCACACCGACCATTTACAGAAGGAGAGTTTCTGAAGCGCTGCATGATGAAAGTGTGTGACATCTTGTGTTCAGACAAAAAGCAGATGTTTGCAAAGGTAGGCCTTAGCAGAAATACGGTTGTTGATGGGGTTTGTGAGATGGCCACTGATGTCAAAACACATCGAAAAAGGCAAACATTTTGTTGCATTCTCCCTTGATAGTAGATTTTTCCAACTGATTCAGCAAATCTGTCAATTCATGAACAGTAAAGGCAAAGATTCCACAGTTTTTTTTTGGGATAAAAAGTTGAAATGTGAGTTGGTGTTTCTTTCTGATATAACCACTCATCTCAACGACTTGAACCTGCAGCTCCAGGGACGGGATCACTTTATCACTGATTTGCATGAAGCAGTGAAGGCATTTCAAGTGAAGCTGCGCTTATGAGAGACACACATGCACCAATGCAACCTGTCTCACATTTTTTGTGGCCAAGCAATGTTAAACCAAGTCAACGCTATAGTGCTTCCCAATGCACACTTTGCTGAAAAACTTAGCTTACTTCGCGCCGAGTTCGCACGGCGCTTTAGTGACTTTGAAGCAAAGAAAAGTAATTTCGAACTGTTTCGTAATCCATTCGCCATAGATGTGGAAACTGCACCTGTAAATTTGCAGATGGAGTTAATAGACACTAAAGGCAAAGTACGACACTGTGAGGCCTGCAGAGTTCACTCGTTTCATTCCTGAAGAGATGTCCCGGCTTGGTCGAAGTGAGCATGTTTGGTAGCACATATCTGTTTGAGCAGCAATTTTCTGTGATGAAGATTAACAAAACATCACACAGGAATCGTCTCACTAATGAGCACTTGCAGTCCATCATGATAATCTCAATGACACAGAACATTACTCCCAACATAAACGAACTTGTAGCCAAGAAAAGATGCCAAACATCGTGCTCTGACAAATTGACATAAGAGTGAAAATGTATACCAATGATTTAAAAAAAAAATTAAAACGTTTATCTGTTTTAATTTATATTAATGTTTAAAAACGATTTAATTTTCGGCTTATTGAATATTTATCCTGTTCGGCCTGCAACCTTACGTGTGATTTAAACTTTGGCCCGCTGAGCAATTGCGTTTGACACCCCGGTTTTAAGGTGACATTAGCTTCCAAGTCGACCCAGCATTAAATTTTTATCAGAAAATATCAAGGAAAGCATCTAAACTGTGCTATCAATTGATATTATCTACTCAAAATTTAAAATTTTAATGTGAACATTGTTTAACATTGTGTAATGTAACATTTTATTGTTGCCCGCAAACCAGGTTTTGACGTGAGCAATCTTTGTGTCTCGCAAATGTGTCACACTGATAACAGAACGTCGATCGATCTATCATATGTTCTTATGTATTGATGTTTAAATAATCTCGAAGATTCTGTTTATTTTTTTGCTTTAGGGTTTCTGTATATTTTTACATACTGAATATAAATTCCATCATCATCATCCTCATCATCATCATCATCATCATCATCATCACAGTCGCCGTCATCGTCATCATCATCATCATCATCATCATCATCACCATCATCATCATCATCAAGTGCCCTGCCAGCTGACGTAGGCATTCATGGCTCTCCACAGATCTCGGTCCTTGGTTTTCTGGACCAACTCTACCGCTGATATTCCTCCATGCCACCGTCTCAATCCATCCAGCATCATTTCTCTTGGTCTGCCTCTGCCTCTCTTCCCTTTTATCTTTCTAGTTGTCCTCTAAAATCATTGAAGAGTTTTTGCCGTAGTAGACCATAACTTTGGGAAGGTAAAACCCAACTGCACCAGTAGTAGAGGATTGGAAACACACCAGGGTGTGGCAAACGCAGCCCTGGGGACCGAGTATCCACCGGGATAAGTAGACAACAATGCAGCTGAGCAAATCAGGGCGCTCCCTAGTCCTGACAGTCTGAAAGTGCTGTCAAATGCAGACGTAAAAGACCCCCATGAGGATGTGGAAATCAAGAGGGATACGACCACATTATCTTCCCAAGACTTCATACCAGCCTCAGTATTCTAAACATGGAAAATGACTAAACTGTGACCTTATTATGGAGCGATATAGCTTATTATATTCCTTGCAACATATTAATTGAATAACAACACAGCTATATACAAGTAAGAGTCCGGGTGTGCCCATAGCTTTAAATTCGTATATTTTCTTAGGTTCTTATATTGCCTTGTGTGTTCTTTGATCTTGACTCTTTTCTCTACTTCGTTGAGTATCAATGAATGTCTGTAAATCTGTTCTGTGTATTATATCATTTCATTAATATTTCACTGTGCCTCGCCTTACCCTCACACATATAATATACCAAATGACAAATAAACACTAAAGCTACACACATTAATCAGCATTTTAAACTCTTACACACAAATATATAAACTGGACCATTTCTAAAATTCACAGTCAAATATGTTGAAAACAACACCATGCTCCGTTGCAAATATTTTATTCCGACTTTAATGACAGAATTATAACATTGCAATGCCGTGATTAACTATGCACGGTTATTTCAACGCCCTTGACATGTTAGACTCTAGCTGAGATCCAGTCCAGATATTCAGACACACGAGTGTACACACTTGGGTAGTTGCCTGAAACAACAGTGTAACTTTTGTTGAAGTCGCGGTTAAGACAGTAGTACAACATAAAATGCTGCAATATCATAATGTATCTTCACAAAATAAAACTAGAAAAAGGACCGCACAATTTGAGCATTAAAAAACTATTAGAATTCTGAATTATTCCACTCAAAGCATGCCATTGAATTCATATTGTGTTAAACAAAGACTGCCCAAAATATGTCATCATCATTATCTAGTGCCTTTACCGACTGGCGTCGGCGATCATGCTTCTCCACATCTTGCTATCTCCAAGGGCATGTATAGGTCAATTTGTGCGTTGACTCTCTTCCTTGTCATGCCAGATGGTTATCAAGAATGTTTTCACTCTGACTTAATTTATCTTTCTTTCCACAAATCTGTCCACAACATGTTCCTGTTTGTGTTTTCTTATACTGTGGCCCAAAACACGAAGACTGCCTCTGTCTAATGTTTATGATAAGTTGTCTTTGCGAGTTAGCATCCCTCTAACCAAAACAGTTATAGTTTGCACCAAATGAATCTCCCTGCAATCATACATGACACCATAATATGCATAATTTTCTGAAGAACAGTGACTTTAACATCACAGTGTGGTTTTATGAAGTATACTATGGTAGTGTATGACGCTTGTAAGAAATAGTGTAAACATAGTCGTGTGACAGAATTCTGAATTGTTCCACTGTTTTCGTATTTTCACATGCGCGTCCTTCCCCTTAAGTCATATTTCTTTTATTATAGACTAGTGTCTCCTGCCACCATTGTACCTATCTGTACACTCAGTAATCACACGGCTACAAATGTCACCATTGTACCTATCTGTAAACTCAGCCGTCACACGGCTACAAATGTCACCATTTTACCTATCTGTAAACTCAGCCGTCACATGGCTACAAATGTCACCAATGTACCTATCTGTAAACTCAGTCGTCACACGACTACAAATGTCACCATTGTACCTATCTGTAAACTCAGCCGTCACACGGCTACAAATGTCACCATTGTACCTATCTGTAAACTCAGTCGTCACACGACTACAAATGTCACCATTGTACCTATCTGTAAACTCAGCCGTCACACGACTACAAATGTCACCATTGTACCTATCTGTAAACTCAGCCGTCACACGACTACAAACACGGCTCTAAATATCATGAGCGCGGTCTGCCGAGGGCTCGACGCTTGCGTTTGTCGTCTCGCTAAGTGAGGGAAGGATTGGCCACCTATTCCTTCGTGCATTGTAGTATTTGTGCCGGTTTTCAGTGACAATGTAACAAACTTTCGTCTGTCAAGAAGGCAAGGTGCCAGTACAGTACAAATCACTATATGTCATGTTATTTAAGGAGTAACAGATCAACGGAAGATTATTTATTTGCTTATAAAAAGACTGAGCAATGATTCAGGACAGGAGAAGAAAACTGTCTCACATTGTGATCTTGCTATAACCAGACTACATATTTGATACTTTCTTCTTCGTCTGCCCTTTGCTCACTATTTGTTCATAGATCCTAAACCAAACGAAGCCAAGCAGTTCTATCTTTGGCTGTCTCCTGCAGCTCCGATTATGTGGTCTATATATTATTCATCTCTGCCTGTAATTCTCTTCTCTGTGTGTTTTTAGGTGTCCTGCTATTTCGTTTTCCTTGTGAGTTCCAGACAAGAGAGTAACTATTTATATTGAACTTGATACTTCACAAATGGATAACTGTATACAAAAAATAATTTATTTCTTTGTGTATTTATTACAATATGTTAAAGAAATGTGATTTTGTCATGTAATCGCGTAGTGGAGTGATTTACTGGGTACATAATGTCTTTACAATCATGACTGGTATGCCAAGATTAACAAGTAACTTACCACTGCAGTTGGAGACTCCCCAGGAAGTGATGCCAGCCAGGTACTGGAGGCTGCTTCCGCACATCATTGGGCCGCCACTGTCACCATTGCAGGCACTTGGGCGGGTTCCAGAGGCAGCTAGAGAAAGAGAAAACCATAATTTCAGATCATATACAGTTGTCTATGTATTATACTACGTTGGTAATTTGTTATTCTATTTCATATAGCAATCTTCTAGAACCGTCTCTGTTTAGCATAAGCGTTACTTTAATATGTAACTGCGCCATGTGCATATAAGCACTTGTGGTCCTTGGGGCCCCACCGAGGAGGTAAATAATAGTAACACTGTAGACCCTCTGAGCATGACATAAAAGGCAACTAAATACGGTTGTGCTGAGACTGGACATCTTACACTGTAGAAAAAAGTCCGCGAACATTCAGCCTACCGATGAGCTGGCCTACAAAGGCTTGACATTTGTAGTTGTGGGACTATAATTCTCTAGGAGTGGGAAGAGATTAAGAAGAAAGAGCACGCACCTGAAGCCTCATAGACACAGATGTGCTTGATGTTGATGTTCTGTCCTGGCCATCTGGCTGCACAGTCAGCGGTGGTGATCTTGGTAATCCTAACCTCCAGGAGCTGTGCTGATGTCGCTCCTCCGGCGACGGTACGACCCCATCCTGTGATGATGCACTTGGTGTTGGCGAACGATGATCCCTTGGGAGCCAAAGTTGCGATCTGTGAAGGCAAAGCAATACCGTCTCTATGAATGATATAAATAATCAATATGTGTACAAGTAATGTCAAGGACCTACCTGCACGCCGGAAGTCGTTTTGCTTATATTTTAAATAAACGATTCTTTTTATCCACTTAATGGGAATTTGGCAGATGGTGTTAGACCATACATTCATAGTCCTCTCGATATTAAAGCGGTGATATGATCAATATCACGCCAATGACATTTACTCCCCTATAAATTTTTTATACTCTTTTAGGCGTGGTCGACTGAGGAGGTGAGGTCAATAAATAAAATCCCTCTTGATGTGAATTCAAACCCATGGTTACAGACGTCTAGCCTCAAGGCTACCGTGGTTCCCTACTCTACCTTGCTGGGATTGAATCTCTCCAAGGACAACAAAAAACCTGCAAATTGTTTGTCTTGTCTAATAGTTGCTGATAAAAAAGTCGCTTTAAAGTCGACAGGGTCGACTTCATTGCACCGGGAATTTATCCCATATGGCTCAGTCTCTTTCCGCAGCGCGGAAAGCGTCGCGCAAAGCACGAACTCCGTAGCTCCAGCGACGACCCTCGAGTTTTTGTAGATAATGAACACGTGAGTATAACCACTGTATTTAATGATGTTCAGACGTTCGTGTTGGTGCAACAAACATCCCACCTCTTTGTTACTGGCAGGTTCTGTTCTTGTGTATTAATCGGTCCAGCAGTCAAAGAGCCTGTTCCTCTGTACGCCACAAACAATTGTATTTACCAATTCACATGTAGATGCCAGGCCTTCTACATTGGTAGAACAGAGAGACAGCTTAACAAACGAGTGTCAGAACACATACCTCAATGGGTCAACAAGATACAACACACAGGAAATGTTAACCTCGTGGGGCCGACACACCGGAAGCTCCCGGTGTCTTCAATTGGTAGGCACATTGTCGAAAGTGGCCATGTGGTGGACAGAGACACTGCCTTTCGCGTGTTGTTTAACACACAAAATTCTCGCTTGTTAAAGTTTGCAGAAGCAATTATGATCAATCAACGCAAGGCAGAATTGTGCAAACAGAAAGACATGTTAGTCAGCTTAAAATTACCGTGGTAGATAAGTGACATTACTGTGCGAATATGTGTATATTTCAACTTGAAGGATTTATCTAGTTAATTCACGTAAGTTGTGTGATTTCTGCAGTATGTACCTGACGAGATGCAGCGAAATATGCCAGGCAATAAATCGTGCAATCTATTATTTGTGTCTTCGTTATTCAAATTCACTACGGGAAAACATTGTTTTGAAATATATAGAAGTTCAAAAAGTATATATCTTTGTTTTATAGACTTCAAGAAAGCTTTTGATAGAGTACAACATGAACGACTAATTATTACGTGCCTTAAAGATATAGGAGTAGACAGGAAAGGACATCATACTTATTAGTAACTTGTACTGGGAACAAGTGGCGTCTATTAGATGCGGAAATAACTATTCGTCGCCTATAGAGATAAAAAGAGGAGTACGGCAGGGATGTGTACTATAACCAAACCTCTTCAACCTATACACAGAAAGAATTTTTAAACAAGTTGAAATGCCTGGACTTAATATCAATGGAAGAATCATAAACAATCTTAGGTATGCTGACGGTACCGTGTTGCTAGTAGAATGTGAGCAAGAGTTACAAGACCTAGTGGAACAAATAAGCAGACACGGTGCAGAATGTGGCTTAGATATTAACATTTAAAAAAAAAAAAAAAAACAACTATGATAGTTAGCAGTGAAAAGGAAAGGTCATCGATGAACATCACAGTAATCGGGCAATTACTAGAACAAGTAATAAGTTTCTCCTATCTTGGACATATAATAACAGATGATGGCAGAAGTGAAATAGAAATCAAAAGGATAATAGGAATGGGCAAAAATGCTTTCAACTTCTTGAAATCAGTATTAACATCTAGAGAGATTAATAATCCATTAAAAATGAGAATTGTCAAATGCTACGTAAATTCAACGCTACTGTATGGCGCGGAAGCCTGGACATTGAACAAACAACTAGAAAGTCGCATTAGAAGCCCCGGAGATGTGGATATACAGACAAATATGTCGTATTTCTTGGAAACAAAAAGAATCAAACGCAGAGGTCCTAGAAAAACTGGAATGAAGAGAGAGTTGATGAAAGAAATAAATATGGAGGCAAGTGTAATATTTCGGCCACGTTAAAAGACATTAAATTCTTATGAAAAGCATACTAGAAGGCAAGGTTGAGGGCAAGCGAGCAAGAGGTAGACAACGATACAAGTGAAAAGATAACATCAAGAGATGGAAGAACATCAGCCTGACAGAATGTACAGTCAAGGCGAGAGACAGACAGTGTTGGAGATCCATTGCAGCCAACCTTCATTGTGGCGACAGCACATATATATATATACTAGCTGACACGGCCCGGCTTCGCCCAGACTCTGGTGGGGAGCATCTCATTTAATTCATATAAGTAGTCATATAAGCTCCCGTTCCCGACTGTCTGTCTGTCTGTCTGTCTGTCTGTCTATCTATCTGTCTGTCTGTCTGTCTGTCTGTCTGACCCGGCCCAGCCCATGGTGGAGAGCATCTCATTTAAATCATATAAGTAGTCATATAAGATCCCGTTCCCGACTATCTGTATGTCTGTCTGTCTTGGGTAAATGGAGGAGGGAGGAGGAAGAGGGAGGTGGAGGAGGGAAGAGGAGGGAGGAGGAGGGAGGAGGAGACAGGAGGAATAGGAGGGAGGAGGAGGGATTAGGAAGAGGAGGGAGGAGTAGGGTGGAGGAGGAGGGGGAGGAGGAGGGAGGAGGAAGAGGGAGAAGGAGGGAGGAGGAGATCGCAGGAGGAGGAGGAGGAGGAGAGGGAGGAGGAGGAGGGAGAGGGAGGAGGAGGAGAGAGTAGGCGGAGGGAGGAGGCGGAGGGAGCAGGAAGAGGGAGGAAGAGGGAGGAGGAGGAGGGAGAAGAAGGAGGAGGGAGGAGTAGAGAGTGGGAGGAGGGAGGAGGCGGAGGGAGGAAGAGGGAGGAGGAAGAGGGAGAAGGAGGAGGGAGGAGAAGGAGGGAAGAGGATGAGAGGGAGGAGGAGGAAGAGGGAGGAGGAGGAATGTGAAGGGAGGAGGAGGGAGGAGGTAGAGGGAGGAGGAGGAGGAGGGAGGAGGATAGAGGAGGAGGAGGGATGAGGAGGAAGAGGGAGGAGGAGGAATGTGAAGGGAGGAGGAGGGAGGAAGTAGAGAGAGGAGGAGGAGGGAGGAGGAGGGATAAGGAGGAGGGATAAGGAGGAGAGGGAGGAGGAGGGGGAGGAGGGGGAGGAGGAGGGAGGAAGAAGGAGGAGGGAGGAAGACGGATGAGGGGGAGGAGGGAGGGGGAGAAGGGAGGAGGAGGAGGGAGCAGGAGGAAGGAGGAGGGAGGAGGAGGAGGAAGAGGGAGGAGGAGGGAGGAGGAAGAGAGAGGAGGGAGGAGGAGGGAGGAAGAGATAGGCGGAGAGAGGAGGAGGAGGGAGGAGGAGGAGTAGGGATGAATAGGAGGGAGGAGAAGGGAGGAGGAGGGATTAAGAGAAAGAGGGGGGAAAGGGGAGAAGGAGGAGGGAGGAGGGAGGAGGAGGAGGAAGAGGGATGAGGAGGGAGGAGGAGGGAGGAGGGAGGATGAGGAGGAGGAGGAGGGAGGATGGTGAAGGAGGAGGAGGAGGAGGGAGGAGGGTGAAGGAGGAGGAGGAGGGGGAGGAGGGAGGGGGAGGAGGAGGGAGAAGGAGGAGGAGGGAGGAGGAGAACGTAGGTGGGGGAGGATGAGAAGGGAGGAGGGAGAGGGAGGAGGAGGGAGGAGGAGGAGAGAGGAGGAGGGAGGAGGTGGAGGGAGAAGAAGGAGGGAGGAAGAGGTAGAAGGAGGAGGGAGAAGGAGGGAGGAGGAGACAGGAGGAATAGGAGGGAGGAGGAGGGATTAGGAAGAGGAGGGAGGAGTAGGGTGGAGGAGGAGGGGGAGGAGGAGGGAGGAGGAAGAGGGAGAAGGAGGGAGGAGGAGAGAGGAGGAGGAGAAGGAGGAGGAGAAGGGAGTAGGAGGAGGGAGAGGGAGGAGGAGGGAGGAGGAGGAGAGAGTAGGCGGAGGGAGGAGGCGGAGGGAGCAGGAAGAGGGAGGAAGAGGGAGGAGGAAGAGGGAGAAGGAGGGAGGAGAAGGAGGAAGGAGGAGTAGAGAGTGGGAGGAGGGAGGAGGCGGAGGGAGGAAGAGGGAGGAGGAAGAGGGAGAAGGGAGGAGGAGGGAGGAGGTAGTAGGATGATTGATTGCCATCCCACCAGGTTAATATGTTATCGCGGACCTCAGAGAGAAGTGTCTATGTAGAAGACCATTTCCTGGACGTACGTATTTTGGGAGGAGGAGGAGGGAGGAGGGAGGAGGAGGAAGAAGAAAAAAAAACTACGACAGTTGGCATCTCTGGAATGAAAGGAAGGCGTGTAGAAAATTTCATCTCAATCGGATGGGCCGTTCGCGAGCGTATAAAGGACATACATACATACAGAGATACGCACATCCTAATTTATATATAAGATATATATATTGTAATACGAACCTGCACGTTTGAGTTGAGAGTCAAAGCTGACGAGAGGGTAATGATGCCGATGTCGTTGGGAATACCCGCACCGTTGCCGTTGTAGCTTGCGTGGATGACGAACGAGGCGACACCAACGGTCTGCTCGTAGGCATTGGGGGCAGCATTCAAGTTCAAGGCTCCAACCTCCACACGCAGCCTGGATGCAGTCTGGCCTTGCAGACAGTGGGCAGCGGTCAAGATCTGCAAGAACAAAATTATGTGTATTATATATTCATGTACCATCTCATCCGAACAGAATAAATTACAATCATAAGATTATTACCGACCACAACAGGCTTAAATATCACATGTTTAATAAAGCTAGAGACGTTCATCAGTATCTGTCATTATACCAGTTCCACTGCTACATACATCAGTATAACTGTGGAACTTGTATAATGACAGATAATTATTTGTTGCAGGAGTGTCCAACAGATGCAGAACAGAGAAAAGAATGTTGGCCCACACTCGCTCTATTTGAGGACAACCTATATGGGTATATCAACAAGATCAAAGTGACTGCTGCTGTCTTTGCATGTATCTATATTGAAGTCTATATTGAGGTCTATATGGAAGTCTGAAGGCGAATTAAGAGGAACTAGAAGCTATCATCATGTGCAACACGCAGTTATGTGTTACATCACATGTACTGTATTTGCATGTAATCTACCATCATGCACTTAGGTCGGCATGGGCGAATGGATAAGAGCATCTCTCTTAAACCTCCGGCGTGTTGATGGCGAGATAGAGAGTTTAACCCTTCTACTGGTCAGCTCGACTAAAATGTTGACTTCTCGTCCTTGACTTGGGGATGTAAGTTACAAGTATCCTATAAGTCGGAGTGGGTTCTCCTGATAACGAGGGAAACTGGTAGTAGGGAAATCTATCCCACACGTAGTCCAGTGTCGGCCATACTCGAGCTCAAAGCTAGCTACACATAAGAAAAGTATCACATACAACAAGCATCTGTGTATTATATGGCTATGTACAATATATGTATGTGATATTTCAACATGTACAACAAGCATCTGTGTATTATATGGCTATGTACAATATATGTATGTGATATTTCAACATGTACAACAATCATCCGTGTATTATATGGCTATGTACAATATATGTATGTGATATTTCAACATTTACAACAATCATCCGTGTATTATATGGCTATGTACAATATCTGTATGTGATATTTCAACATGTACGACAAGCCACACTATGAAAAGATAACAACTGGAACATTTTGTGAGAACCTTACAGATTTGTGGACAGAGAGATAGAGGGAGGCAGCGAGAGCAAATTGTTGACAATCTTGTGTCACGGCACGGAAGGAGTCAACATACAAATTGATCCATGCCGTCGGAAATCGCAATTTGTATAGAGGCATGATCGCCCACGCCATTGGGAAGGCACTTGAGGATGCTGTACAATAAGCATATGTGTATCACATGACCATGCACATTATTTTATTTATGATATCATGAATAACAATCATATGTGTATTATACTACCATGTACAATATTGTGTGTATTATATAATTATATGCATCTTTTGTGTGTATTATATTATTGTGTGCACCAATTGTGTTTGTATTGTATAATTATGTGCACTATTGTTGTGTGTATTATACAATTATGTGCACTATTTGTATGTGTATTATATAATTATTGCTCCATTTGTGTGTATTAGATCACCATGTACAATATCCGTGTAAGTATGATATAATTATGTAGGACAGTGATGTGTTCTTTATTTGATCATGTACAATATTGATGTGCATATTATATAATCACGTAAAATATTTAAAACATTGATGTGTATATTACATAATCATGTACAATTTTGATGTGTATATCACATAATCACGTACATTATTGATGTTGATATTATATAAGGGGCGTTCATTTGAAATCCGTTCGTGCCGCACCGCGTGTAAATGCGTACGTTGAATATGATCATGCTATAGTCATGTGGGGAGAGAGAAGATTAACATATTAGGAGTATCGGAAACGAGATGGAAAGGAGCAGGGATAAGGACAGGAGAGGATTGTAAGATTATTTACTTTGGGGGAGAAGAACAGCAAAGAGGTGTAGCCATTATATTAGATAAGCAAACATCAAATTCTGTCAAAGGATATCATGCTGTGTCAGACAGAGTCCTATTAGTAAAATTAAACGGAAGACCTTTTAAAATAAATGTCTTTCAAGTATATGCCCCAACAAGTGAAAGCAGTGAAGAAAGCATAGGGGAATTTTATAATGACGTGGAGTCTGCTTTGAAGAACTGCAAAAAATCAGAAATAAATATCATAATGGGTGATTTCAACAATCAAAAATAGGACAGCAAGGCGATGGATGCAGTGTAGGCAACAATGGTTTGGGAGAGAGAAATGAAAGAGGATACAGACTTGTAGAATGGGCAAAAGAACAAGAAATGGTTGTAGGAAACACCTGGTTTAAACAGCATCCTAGAAGATTATGGACATGGAGGAGTCCAGACAGCAGGATTAAAAACCAGATAGATTACATCCTGATTAGCAAAAGGTTTCGAAATGCGTTAACAGTCGTAAAAACAGTTCCAAATGCAGACTGTTACAGTGATCACAGATTAATTACAGGCACATTGAGGGTAAAGTTAAAGAAAGTCAAGTATACAGCAGGAAACCCTAAATATGACTTGTGCAAATTGAAAACTGACAAAGAAATACAAGATAATTTTAACATAGAAGTAAAGAACAAATTTGATATATTGTCTGATCTAGAGATCCTGTTTCAAGATGTAGATGATCAATGGGAAACAATGAAGAATTCAATCAGTTGCACAGCAGAAAAAACTATTCCAAAAGTAAAGAAAGTGGGCCGTAAGACATGGATGACTGAAGAAATTTTACAACTAATGGAAACAAGAAGACAGAACAAAAATAATCCTGCCAAATATGAAGAAATTCACAGAAAAGTGAGAACCTTATGTAAGGAGGCAAAAGAAACATGGCTTGAGAAAAATTGCAGAGAAATTGAAAAACAACACAACAGTAACAATGCGAAACTAATGCACAAAAGAATTCAGGAGCTTACTAATCAAAGAACACGTACATCAGCAAGCTGCCTAAAGATAAAAGATGGAAGAGTCATAATAGAAAAAGATCAGATATTACATGAATGGTCAGATTACGCGAAAAACCTGTATGACGATAACAGAGACGAACAGTATGATGTTCAAAATAATAATGAAGGACCAGCAATTTTGAAGATGGAGGTTTAGAATGGTCTTAACCATATGAAATCTGGCAAGACCCCCGGTTCAGACAGCGTCACAACAGAAATGATTAATGCTTTAGAAGAATATGGAATAGATCAAGTTACCAGTCTGCTTAATACAATATATGATACTGGAAATATACCTCAGGAGTTATGTAATTCAGTATTTATTGCAATCCCAAAGAAATCAGGAGCCTTGGAATGTGATCAACATCGAACAATTAGTATAATGAGTCACATCACGAAGAATTTGCTAAGAATTATCATGCAAAGAGTTAGGAGGAAAATACAACCTGAAATAGGAGAAGAACAATGTGGGTTTGTGGAAGGCAAGGGTACAGTAAATGCTGTGTATATACTGAGAAACATAATCGAACGTTCTATAGAAGTAAACAAAGATCTACACCTTTGCTTTATTGACTACACAAAGGCTTTTGATAAAGTGAGACACGTCAACATGATAAGGATGCTTGAAGATCTACAAATTGATGGAAAAGATCTTAGACTTGTAAAAAACATATATTGGAAACAACAAGCTGCCATAAGAGTTGATAATGAATTAATCCAATATCAGCCTATTAAAAGGGGTGTGAGACAGGGATGTGTAATGTCTCCAGATCTGTTTTCCCTGTACAGTGAAAGTATTTTCAGAAATATTGAAGATATGGAAGGAATCAACATTGGGGGACGATGCATCAATAACATTAGATATGCAGATGATACAGTCTTGATTGCAGACAATGAACAGGACCTGCAAAATTTAGTAGATGCGATTGTTACACACAGTGAACAACTAGGGTTAGAATTAAATTGTAAAAAGACACAGATTATGGTCGTCACTAGGGAGGACGAAATACCACAATGTAATATACAAGTAAATGGGAATATTCTTCAACAAGTGAGCAGGTACAATTATCTCGGAACAGTAATAACATCTGATGGGAGATGCCTTGAAGAGATTAGAACAAGAATCGCCATGGCAAAAGTAGCCTTTAGCAAGATGAAAAACATATTGACCAATAAAAAGATGTCAATTGAAACGAGAAAAAGAGTGTTGAGATGTTACATTGAACCTGTACTTTGGTATGGATGTGAAGCGTGGACAATGAGCAGTCAGGCTGAAAAACATCTGATGGCTGTAGAGATGTGGTTTCTGAGGAAAATGCAAAGAATACCATGGACAGCCAGAAAGACCAATGAACAAGTCCTTCTAGAAACAAATGAAGATCGTAAATTGATTAGAGAAATTAGACGTAGACAGTCAAAATTTTTTGAGCATGTTATGAGAAGAAATGGATTGGAGAATTTGGTGACAACTGGTAAGATCGAGGGGAACAGACCAAGGGGAAGACCTAGAAGCAAGTACCTGGATGGCTTGGCCTTGTGGCATGGTCGAGACAGAAACACGGATCTGATCCACGACTCTGGTGATCGAGTGAGATGGCAGAACATGACCACCCACGCTTACCGGCATGGCACATGATGGATGGATAGTCATGTGATAAGTACTGACCAATGATTAAAAGAGCACGTGCTTATCATCCCATGATGCATAGGTTCTGTTTCTGACAGTTGAGAAAATGGCCGGGTTGATCCAAAATCCGCCCAAAGAAGCTCAAAGAGCGGTGATTAAGTTTCTTTCATTTGAAGGATGTCGACCAGTGGACATTCATCGAAGAATGCAGGCATCGTACGGTAACAAATGTGTGTCAAAGACAACAGTGACAGAATGGGCACGAATCTTATGGAAAGGACGTCAGTTCACGACAGATCTTCGACGGCCGGGTCAAGCGCATATTGTTGCAACAGAAAAAAAAACCATCACCAAAATTGATGCAGTAGTACAGATGAACCGTTGTCGAAGCATACGTTCGCTAGCGAAAGAATTTGATGTGTCAATTGGGACAATTCAAAAGGTCGTTCGTAAGAAACTGCAATATCGGAAGGTGTGTTCACAGTTGGTACCACGGATGTTGACAGACCACCAAAACGATGAACGCATGGGATGGTGTTTGAACCACTTGCTGCGTTACAGAGTGGAGGGTGATGCATTTCTCTTCCGCATAGTGGCAGGCAATGAATCATGGTATCACCACTTTGAGCCGAGCAACCAAAGAGAGAGCATGCAATTGAAGCATGCTGGATCACCAAAAGCCAAAAAATTCCAGTTACAGGTTTCCGCTGGTAAGGTTATAATGAGCACATTTTTTGACCACGAAGGGCTATTATTGACCGACTTTAAAGAATCTGGTGTTAACATCAACTCTACCCACTACTTGCAAACAATAGACAAACTGCAAAAAGCCATCCAGAATAAACGACCCGGCATGCTTTCTCACGGTGTGATTTTGATGCACGATAATACTCCTCCGCATGTTGCAAAGATTGTGCAGGAAGCACTAGCAAGGAAGAAGTAGGAAATTCTGCAACATCCAGCCTATAGTCCTGATTTGTCACCATGTGATTTTCATTTGTTCGGACCTCTAAGAAAAGCTCTCAAGGGGCAACAATTTCACATAGATGCAGACGTAATGAACGCGGTAAACAATTGGTTCAGTGAGAAACCACAATCCTTTTTTGCGGACGGCATTTGCCGCCTACCTATGCAATGGGATGCTTGCCTGAATGCCTAAATCGACTTCTTCTGACCAACCCATGGTGCATAATTCATTCAAAATGAATGCTGTGTTTAATTCTACCACACCTGTTAATGTTTCTTTCATGCTTTTGTAATAAAGCCATTGGAACGGGTTTTAAATGAACGTCCCTAATCATATAGTTTATAATCATAAACAGTGCTGTGTATGTACACTATTTACTGTCTGTATTATAATCACATGGGATGTTTATGTGGTAATTATATAATCATTTACACTACGTGTCTGCGTATTATATAATTTTGTGCAATAGTAGTGTGCCTATTTTATAATCATGATACAAACATATACACTATGTTGAGTACCTGAACTAAGGTCAGTTCAACGTTTCAAGAGGAAACTAAACCCCAGACAGTCATGACAATATGCAGGCGCCCTGTCTTTGAGCCAGTCCCCATAAAGGCGGGGCTGTTTGAAAATTCCTCGGCCCGGCCTTAGATGGATGCCAGTAAATGTTCTGGGAAGTAAAGGCGGTCGGTGTAATATTGAGCACATCGCCCATCCAGTACCGATTGGTCTATACAAACATGGGGCTAGCACCATTTACGGAATATATCTGAAGACGTGGTCAAAGGTCGGTTTTGTCGCTGAACCACTGAAACAGTTCATTTGCTGACCTACTCCCTGGTCTTACCTTAGTCCTGGAGATGATCGATCCACCACAGCTGTGGTACCAGGTTCCAGAGCTTTGGACCTGGAGGGAGGCCTGGTGAGGGTGGGCGAAGAGAGCAGACGGGGAGCCATTCACGATACGCTTCTCGGGTTCTGGGGCAGCCAGGGCTACGGCTGAGAAAACATGTAATAAAGGAAGGCATAAACGAATGTTATCATACCGTTAATGCACGTTGCTAAACATAAGTGTATATTTGGTTTGCTCAATTGTGAATGTCTAAGTACTCTTGGTAATTTCTCACATTCAATAAACAAAAGGGTATATTTGGTTTGCTCGATTGTGAACTTCTAAGCACCCTTGGTAATTTCTCACCTTCAATAAACAAAAGCAATATTGGTTATTATACCGTGAATCCATAAGATCTGGAGTACGACAAGGTTGTGTCCTGTCCCCTCTCTTGTTCATAACATATATAGACAACATATGTAAAGAAACCAGCCAAGCAGAGGCAGCAAGAATACCGCATGACGAGAACACAGAAGAAGAGCCATCTGCAAATCTAACCATTAGAGAACTCCTGTTTGCGGACGACCAAGCACTAATAGCAAAATCAGAAGCTGAATTATAAGACCACATGAAAAGTCTAAACGAAATATATAGGGAACATAACATGAAAATTAGCACAAGCAAAACAGAGGTAATTACTATAGCTAAAGAAGAACAAACAACAACAATTCACCTAAACGAACATCCCTTGAAACAAGTAAAGAGTTTCAAGTACCTAGGAAGTATAATATCATCAAATGGCAGATCAGAAGACGAGGTCGAAAATAGGTGTAATAAGGCAAATCAACTCATTGGACAATTGGCACCACTACTAAAGAACAAACATGTATCAATAACTACTAAGAAAGCACTTTACAACACAATCTTCCTACCAACTCTATGCTACCAATGCCAAACCTGGACAATGACAGAAAAAGAGAAAAGAAAAATCACAACAACAGAAATGAGGCTCCTGAGAAGAATACTCAACGTATTAAGAAGAGATAAGATCAGAAATGAAGAAATCAGAACTAAAGTGGGGGTTAAAGCAGCACTAGATTTTATTAGAAAACAGCAAATCAAATGGTTTGGCCATGCAAGTAGGTTACCAGTCAACAGCATACCACAACAAGCAATGATGTACAGACTAGATGGAAACAGAGGAAGAGGCCGACCACGTAAACGTTCGACGGAGGGAATAGCAGAGTCCATGGGAATATGGATATAGGAAGCTCATAATCGGGCACTCTCACGATGTTTATACTTCACCTCGATACCGCAAGGTACAAGAGGAACATGATGAGATGAGATGAGATAGAGAGAAGTATGTTTGTCGGAAATAAAAATTGATGGGAAGCAAATAGTAATGTGAACAATATCAGTTTAATTAAGATATGAGAGGATAAAGAAGGTAGGCAAGACATGTTCTTCAATGCCTGCTCCTGACCAGAAGCCCTAGGAAAAATATTATAATTACAGGACAATCATTGGTATACATTTTGTTAGTAACAGTGCGAACTATAACTGACATCTTCTGGGTTCATCAATGTAATCTTTGTGTAAAGTTAGATGTAGAAGGGACAAGAGACATGGAAAGGCATAGTAGTTGCTGGATAGTTTGACGTCGTGGCATAGAGAAAACCCCTAACTGGGATGAATGACAATATACTTAACAGAAGACAGGACAAAAACAGTGACACGCGTAATAAGGCATTAACTATATGAAGTTACACGCATACACCAGACGGTCGAAAACATGAAACATTTACAGCAAATGATGTGTTATAATCGTTTAGTCATCAAATATTTTGCAATGACAGTAAAAAATGGCCCTCGATAGAATCAAAATTAACAAACTAATAACCTCAAGATCTGATCACTGCAGTTTATGCAGATACACATGGCTCTTGCTAATTTATAACATAAGCACGAGCTCAGTAGAAAGGTTAATTCTGCAGTTTTCAGCTAAGTATTCCTGTGTATTTTAATTAATTTTTGTTTGTTTGCTGATGAAGACTGCTCAGAAGATGTGCTTGTATCTGCGTTTGTTTTTCCCATGGTCGAGCTTCCTATTTATATTTTGTGTTCACTCGGATTCCTAGGTCCATACTTGCTTGATAGAAAACAACTCGCTGAGTAATTGAGCCAGCGTCATGCAAGTGACCTCATCTTCATAATGCTTTACTAATTTTAAGAGGTCAGGCTGAGTCATCGTTGGAGCCTTCTGCTCAAGAAAACATCCCACCATAAAGTGACTTTTAACACAGATAAAGGGATTGACAGACGGGAGCAGCTGCCATAAAGCTAGAAGAAATATTATTTATAGTAAGTAAAGGTCTCTTTAACACTCCTCAAGGGTCATTGGGCACAACATGTAGACCAATCGGCACTCGATGGGTGATGTGTTCAGTATCACAGCAGCCACTTTGACATCCCAGGTAAGTTCATAGTTACCATGTTAAATTGGGTCGACCAATGGCATATGTCCGTTAAAACATATCCGCCTCGAGATCTGAGCTCCGCACTATCATACCAACAGGCAAAGTAGACTGTATACTATACATACTCGTACATTGTTTACAATGTGAAAGTCATTTTCAGACGTTTTTTCCTAAAGTCAGTCAATGACATTGACAATCTAGGTTGCTCAGAAATATACACTTGCTGTAATGAAACGATTTCCATGTTTGCTTAAAATAGCAAAAGTTATATAAAAACACAGAACACGTGAACACATACCAACAAGACTGAGAAACACAATGATCTTCATGGTACTAGCTGTGGTTGGCTTCAGGCTGTCTCTCTGTGAGAACTGGAGTCTGATGTCCACGCTAAAAGCATGCGACTTTAAATGCTTTTCGTTTTAATTACTCACAGACCACTCGAATTTACTAAGTTCTGTTAAGAATTGAAGGAAAAGTCACTTCACCCGTAAGTAGCCACGAACAAATAATCAACATCAACAGCAGCGAATGTTTCTGGAGTTTATAACTGTTGTATACGTTGAAGTGCGTGAAACCGCACAGGTGTATATTTATTATACTGCATATGTGGTCATAAATATTGATCACACAAGATAAAGGAAAGAAACAGCGGGCAAGTCATTCTCAAGAGGTCAGCATGGCAGAATGGATAAGAACGCGTGTTCTTAAACATCCAGTGTGCTGATGCCGAGGTAAGGGGTTCAACCCCTACACCGGGCAGTTGGACTAAAATGTTGACCCTCGTCCTTGACTTGGGGAAGTAAATTACAAGTACCTCTGAAGTCGGAGTGGGTTCATCTGATGGCGAGGGACACTGTTAATAGCGAAAGCGAATCAACACGCACAATTCAGTTCAGCACTAAAAGAAGTAGTGTCTATGGACTACGCTTGAGTTCAAAGCGAGCGAATGCTCATCATGTGCCATGCCGATAAGCATAGACAGTCATGTTTCGGCATCTTACACCATCACCAGAATCGTGGATTAGCTCTGTGTTCTTATCTCGACCATGCCATGTAGTCAAGCTATCCAAACATTTATTTTCTGCCTTCCCCTCGCCTCTTTTCCCTCAATCGTATCAGTTGTCTCCAACTTCCTTAATTTATGTCTTCTCCTAAAGTTCCCAAAGACTTTGGCTGTCTGCGTCTAGTTTCTCCAATCAGTTCACGGTTTTAATTTTGTTCTTGTAGGACTTGGTCATTGTTTGTTTTTTTTCGCCTGTCCATGGTATTTTTTTGCATTTTCATCAGAAAAAAACTTCTATAGAATGTTCAATTAATGTTCTCAGCAAACACACAGCATTTACTATGCCCTTGCTTTTAACCAACCCTCATTGTTCTTCCCCTATTTCGAGGTTTTTCCTTACTCTTTGTATGACGATTCTTAGCGCCATCTTAGTGATGTAGCTCATTATGCTAATTGTTCGATGTTGATCACATACCAAGGCTCACGATTTCTCCGGGATTGCAATAAATATAGATTTACATAACTCGGGAGGAATACCTTCAGTATCATATATTGTGTTCAGCAGACTGGTGACATGGTCTAGTCCATATTCTTCTAATGCGTTGATAATTTCTGTTGTGATGTTGTCCGGACTCGGGAGCTTGCCAGTATTCATATTTAAAAGCATTCTGAACCCAAATCCTAAAAATTGATGATCTTTCTTTATTATTGAAAATATTACATTATTCCTCTCTTGTATTATCATAATCTGACCATCCATCCCATCACTTTTCTATTATGATGTCGCCAACTTTTGTGTTTATGCAACCCGTTGATGTGTTGTTCTTTTCTTAATGATGTCATGCATTCTTTAATGCATTAATTTGGTATTTTGGTTGTTGTGTTGGTTTTCAATTTCCCTGCAATTTTTCAAAAGCTATGCTTCTTTTGCCTTTTTGAACAATGTCATAATTTTCCCGGAAATCTCTTCATATTTTACTATAATGTTTGTTATTTATTCTTATTTCCATTAGTTTTAAAAGCTCTTTCATCATCCATTTCTTACGTCCCATATTTCGAATAATCGTTGCTGACTGAGTTCAACAATATTTCTCATTGGTCATTGACATCTTGAAACATAATTTCCAGATCGGACAATGCCTCAGATTTGATATTTACATCTACGTTGAATTTATATATAATATTATTCCCTCACTCTTCAGTATACGTATATTACATTTTGTGTTTCTTGGTGTATATTTGACCTATAATGTTATATGTATATTGCTTATGATTAATCTATAGTCGCTGTAGTAGTCTGCACTTGGCATAGTTTTGGCGACTTTAAAGGCATTTCAAAATCTTCTTGATGAGCATGCAATCAATCTGGTTTCTGATCATATTGTCAGGACTCCTCCATTCCCACAACCCGATGAATGTTGTGTGGAGTCAATGCGGTTAACGGACGGCCAATACGCTTTGAGTCAGCGAGTGTGGATTGTCCTACTTCAGCTTCGTCACAACGAAGTACCCAACATCAGAGAGTGCTAACATCCTCTAATTAAATTGTAAGAAGACACAGATTACGGTCGACACTAAGAAGAAGGAAATACCACAATGTAATATTCAAATAAATGGGGATATTCTTAAACAAGTAAATCGGTTCAATTATCTTGGAACAATCATAACATCTGATGGGAGATGCCTTGAAGAGATTAGGATAAGAATTGCCATGGCGAAGGCAGCCTTTTGCAAGATGAAAAACATACTGACCAATAAAAAGATGTCATTTGCAACGAGAAAAAGAGTGTTGAAGTGCTACATAGAACCTGTGATATTGTATGGATGTAAGACGAGGGCAATAAGCAGATTAGCTGAAAAACATCTGATAACTGCAGAAATGTGGTTTCTGAGGAACATACAAAGAATACCATGGACAGACAGAAAAACCAATGACCAAGTCCTACAAGAAAGAAACTAAAACCGGAAACTGATTAGACAAATCAGACGTAGACAGTAGCAATGTTTTGGTCATGTTATAAGAAGAAAGTTGGTAATTCACGTTATTCAAATTCACTACGGGAAAACATTGTTTTGAATTTCTGAAACGTCGCCTCCCATTACCAACTGTGAAGCTATTAGATGGATTATTCAAGCTGAAGTGTGTGTATATTTCAGCTTGATGAATTTATCTAGTTAATTTACTTTACGTTGTGTGAATTCTGCAGTATGTACCTGACGAGATACAGCGAAATATGTCAGGCAATAAATCGTGCAATCTATTGTTTGTGTCATCGTTATTCTAATTCACTAAGGGAAAACATTGTTCCGGATTCTCTATTCAATTACAAAACCTGATTATCTTGGCATAGGTAAGGAAGGTAGTTTTTCACTGCTATCCTTATTCTGTTCTATGACCGTAGCTATTGTCTCCAAAATGAGATCCTATGCCTACCGTTGTGAAATTGGAGACCATAACCTACAACTATCTGTCAGCTGCTCTTCAGCTTCATCCACCACTTTAACCCATGGCTTCACGTAGTCTGATCCACCTGTGCCCAGGGGTTTCCCGTAGCTAGTGGAGGGACGGAGGCATCTTACTTCTCCTTTGATAGGAGATACACCTATCCAGCCACAACTAAACAATTAAAAAATAATAAGGTTTTGGGCATTGGCGCATTAGAACCTACCACCTCCAAATAATGACAGCGCCTCGCAAAAGACACCTCATCGGAAGCAACCAATGAAACCATATAACTATCTAGGTAGTTGTATCTAATCTTGGAAAGTGGACATTGGAAGCACTGCACATACGTCCTGGTGTACTGTAGCTAGTCGTCCCTGGGGGGAAAGTGGATTCAACCAGCACACCTGTTAAATATCCTATTTCTCAGTTTCTCTCTATCTGCAGGTGGACATTTGTCTACATACCCCCCTTTTTATTTAAAGTCTCTCTCTCTCTCTCTCTCTCTCTCTCTCTCTCTCTCTCTCTCTCTCTCTCTCTCTCTCTCTCTCTCTCTCTCTCTCTCTCTGACAATATCCCTCTTCCCGTTCCTTTAGCACATAACCCCACAAACACAGGTTTCGAACCACATGATAAAATATTTATTGCAGAAAAGTGTAATTTGGGTGTGCAATGGATGGGTGTGAAGATATGTGGTGGTATTTATCTTGAATGTGTGACATAATATTGTATAGGATGAACATCAGAGTTTTTCCATCATGATACAGCCATTCGACTTCACAAAGGACATAACGTTGAATCTCTCACCCGGCTGTTTCTTTCGGACTGATGATAGTTTTGTTGACAATCTGCTCTGGAAACGTATTAAACAATATAGTCTCCACTGAATTCAATGTTAGTTACAGTCTTTCCCGTCTACACATTCGACAATCTGGAATATTTCTATATCCTGTGAATGTCAGATTAACACTGCTTGATTTCAGTACTTATGGTCTTTTTGTTTACCAAAATATCACTGGTAATATAGTCCTTGTATGGAAACACATAACCACCAGTCTAATACTATATCGGTGATTCACTGCGTATTGTCCATCATGGAAAATTATCACCGATTAGCCTTTTCCCTTATTGTTTTAGGGTCTATATTTATATAGTCCTCTTCATCCGCATTCAGACATATTGAATACCTTTATTTATCATCTCACCTAGAGCGACACAGCTTCATGGGTCCTTTTTACTCACTCTTGTCTGACACAATAGTTACACAGGATTCCCCGTTTCATATTCGTTATCACTTCACCCGAATCTGAACAAATGCTTCGGCTCAGATGGGTAATCATTTTCAAGGTCAAGTGCAGGGAACCTGTCAAAGAAAATACGGTCTGTGAGAGAAACTCAACTCCTACCTATGATATGTGAAGTTAGGTCTAAAGCTATATTCAGTAGGTAACCTATATATATCATCCTAATACTACACTCTTGTATAAGACAGAATAGTTCAGCACTCTACCCTATACAAGGTAAACGAGGGACACGCTAAAGCAAAGCACATAAAGCCTAGTATAGACTTATCCTTCCGACTGTACAGACACCTTACCCTACCCAACTTAAGTCACTCTTCAGCCTAATGTGGTCGGCTCTCTATACTACGTTTACACACCAAAGTTCACTAAGCTACATCTATATAATCACCTTATTAAATAATTCCGGCCTAAAATTATACTACTTAATTCCATAAAGGAAAAGTACGGGTCGACTTTACACAACCTAGACTTAGTGATATATATTCTATTTCGGCACTCAATTAACTCCACACCCGCCTATTGTAAAGGCAATCTTCAACTGCCATGTAAAACAGTAAATTCAGTCCAAAGTTATTGGCTGGACTACGTCACTTGTTTGGTTTTTAACCCTCAGCCTTTGTTCTATTCCCTGGTTGTTTTGATCTCCGTACACCGTACTGATCACCGTCTTTACTAAAGATGATCCCCTGTTCCATCGTGTTTCTCCGTTTGATCAAAGGACTCTTTTCACCGTATTTCCACGCGATCACTGTTTGATCTTGCTCCGAACTTTCCCGGTGATAATTCTTCCGTTCCCCAGGGACTTCGCTTTCGTGTCCAATACGTACGGCCAGTGTTTGAAGTCACGATCGCTGTCTTTTTGAAGATTTCAGGACCGTCACTTGACACATAGCTGTTTCTGTCATTTAATCCATCAGGAGCAAAACCTGCCAGCTATCTCACGACATGTACATTAGAATTTCCTGTCAAGGCCACTGTTGTTCAACATGTATTCAGCCAAACTAGCCATAATACAACCCACTGAACCAGGACGAACCTTGGTGTTAGCAGATGATGTCTTACTGTATAGGACTGATTCGAACAAGCATGGTGTGATCCGAGGTATTTATGGGACTTTGTAGAAGATGGAGTGGTGTGTAAAGACCAATTCAAGTATGATCCGAGATATATATGGGATTTTGTAGCAGGAGGTGTGGTGTGAACAGACCAGTTTAATTATAAACATTGGGAAGGTCAGTGTACTGTGGTGCTTTCTGGTCAACACCATTTAAAAACAAAAACAGACCTGCCAAACATATCTTTAATGGACAGGTAATTGAAACAAGTTATGTTATCTACCCTTGTGATTTGATCGTATCCTGTCATAGAATTATAATTTAGAGCAGAACATTATTAAATGCAAATGTGACCTATCCATGACGACCTTGCCGGCTACTCACATGGAATAGAGACTACATACCTTGCAGCAAAGTATCTGTGATCTCTGACAACAAAACGGAAATTATAGGTGTTGTTATAATGATAAAGGACGTGAAAATAAGAATTTACAATCTGTATAGCCCAGCAGATAAGGACCTTACACTCTCAAACATGAAAATAAGTGACACAAACTGCATTATTGTCCGAGACTTTAATAGCCGTTCAGAAAGATAGGGATACCCAGATACTGACAAAAGAGGAGATGAAGTGGAGGACTGGGAAATAGACTCAAATCTCCATCTACTCAACAAAGCGGATGATACACCGAGCTTCTACTCCAGAAGATGGTTTACCACTTCTACTCCAGAATTAGCTTTCTGCACAGGAGACATCCTCCGCAAAATCGATCGCCATGTGCTTGACCAATTAGCAGGTAGTGACCACAGACCAATCAAGCTTGTTATGAATATGGAGTATGTTCCACAGGAGCAAAAGCCTTTGCCCCGCTGGAATTACAAACGAGCAGATTGGGACAGATTTGCCATACTAACAGACACATATTGTGAAAACATAAATACACGATATGGCAACATGAAGCAAATGGTGGAAAGTCTAAACAGAGCAATAATACAGGCGGCCACTGAGTCTATTCCAAGAGGAGCTAGGAAAAATTACAAACCATACTGGGCTGAAGAACTACTAATTTTGGAGGACAAAGTTGAAGATGCCAGGAAGACAGCAGAGGGAGAACAAAAAACTGAAGCGAACATCTCCCTCAAAGCCATCTCAGCAAAATACAAAAGAACAGTAAATCAAACAACAAGAGATTGTTGGAGGGAAAAAACAGAAAACCTGAATTTTGATAGGGATGGAAACAAACTATGGAAATTAGTGAAAGCCATGAACAATGAAGGACCTAGAAACAAACAAATAACAATTAAACAAGGAAACGCTTTGCTTACAGGAAACACTATGCCAGTGCAAACCACATTGATATTACAATCGAACAGGAGAAAGCAATCAAAGACAAACAGATACATCATAGTAATACAGAGACAGCAGCAGAATATATGATGGCAAATCTAACAATGGAAGAAATGGAACAGGCAATGAATACCCTAAAAAAGAAGAAATCTCCAGGAAAGAATGGAATCACAAATGAAAAGCTAATAGGACTAGGCACTAAGGCAAAAAAAAAAAAAAAAAAAAACAACAACACTACTAGCAGTCCTAAATTACAGCTGGAAGAGAGGAATAGTACCACAGGCATGGAAGGAAGCTACACTAATACCGTCCCAAAGAAAGGAAAAGACCTGGAAGAACCAAATGGATATCGACCTATCAGTCTACTTAGCTGTGTAGGAAAATTAATGGAACGCATTATCAATGGCAGGCTAACATGGCATCTGGAAGAAAACAAACTCTTAACACCACACCAAGCAGGATTCAGAAAGTACAGATCCACTGAAGATCAAATAACCTATATAGCTCAGGAAATAGAGGATGCCTTCCAAGAGAAAAAACACACATTAGCGGTTTGGATAGATTGAGAAAAAGCATTTGATAAAGTATGGAAGGAAGGACTGAAAGTAAAACTGCAAAAAAATGCATGTTTGTGGGAAAATGTATAAATTGATCAGCCACTACCTTGAGAACAGAACTGCCAGGAAAAAAGTACAAGGACAAACCAGCAAAATGATGCTGTTGGAGCAAGGTGTCCCCCAAGGAGGAGTTCTTTCACCAACATTATTCCTAGCATATATAAATGACATCACAGAAAATTTTCCAGGCAGAGTACACACATCCACCTTTGCAGATGACCTAGCCATATGGATATCTGAAGAATATATTTGTACAGCTAACAGCAGAATACAGCAAGCCTTATTAGCGCTAGAGGACTGGTCAAAATCATGGATAGTGAAGATAAGTGAGGAGAAAACAACATGCACAGTGTTCTCCCTCTCAAATAAAACTCAGCAACCTAAGCTGGTATTGAATGGAAAAATATTGCGCCACGAAGAAAATCCAAACTATCTAGGAGTCACCTTTGATCGTCGCCTGACATGGAAAATACAGGTTGTGAAAAATCGAACAAGAGCAAGGCAAAGAATGGCAATCATGAAAAAGCTTGCTGGTACTACGTGGGGAGTACATGAGAAAGTTCTCAAGAAGTTATATACTGGACGGGTGAGGCCAGTACTGGAATATGGCATTGCAGCTTGGGCAACAGCAGCTAAGTCAAACTTTAATAAAATAAGTAGAGTCCAAAATCAAGGAATGCGAATCATAACTGGAAGCCTGAAGACAACACCTATTAATGAACTAGAAAAGATCACTTGTTTACAACCAATCGAGGATAGAAGATATAGCAGAGCCCAGCAACACGCAGAAAAATTCAGAAGATTGACAGACCACACTATGTATAACAGGTTTAATGGTTTTGGAAAGGGAAGACTGAAGCGTGGCAACTTTGTAGAAACTGCAAAACAAAATATTAGGGCAGCTCCCATACTTAACATATCAACAGTCAAACCCATTTACAATGCACACAAGTTTCCAGCTTGGAGACAACAGCAACTGCCTGAGATGATAGAAAACATTCCTGGTATTGTAAATAAGAACACTCAGAATGAAACCGAAAGAAGAAAAATAACCTTAAACTACATAAAAGAACATTACCCAAGCAACAATTGGACCCATGCATATACATATGGATCAGCCAAAAATTCAATAGAAAATGGAGGAGGAGGAATTCTTCTAATTGTAAAAAAATGGAGTGAAAAATACACAGTAAGTGGCAACTGGAAAATTTTCAAGTAACTTCAAAGCGGAGGTAGAAGCTATGAAAACTGCAGCAGAAATGCTCTTGATGGAGGAAAATAAAGAGAAGCAAATAGCTATCTTCACAGATGCAAAGTCAGCTGTCTCAATACTGAAGAGCAAAAACAGCACAGAACTAGCTGACCTAAGAGCAGCACTCCATAGTCTATGCCAGAAATCCAAAAAAGTTGTAATACAGTGGATCCCATCACATTGCAGTATACCTGGAAATGAAGAGGCTGACAGACTAGCAAAAGAGGGGGAACGACTGCCACAGCCTGACATAAACATAACCTATAATGAGGCAAAAAGGTTTATAAAAAGCACTTATAGAACCAAATGTGAATCAGAGCATCCAGGCCACCAGAAGGATGACGCATATTACAAACTCGACCGAAGAGAACAAGTAGCAATCTTCAGTCTCCGCACAGGACATAACAGGCTGAAATACCACTTGTTCAATAAACTAAAGATAGGAGATACCGATGAATGCAATTGTGGAACTGGTAAAATGACATCTAAACATTTGCTGTAGGAGTGCCCAATATATGCAGAACAGAGAAAGATATTTTGGCCCACACCTGCTTCATTTGAGGACAAGCTCTATGGAGATATCAACAAGCTCAAGTTGACTGCAGTTTACTTTAACTACATTCAGGTTGACATTTAAAGGTGCATGAAGAAGTATTTAGACTGCCGCACTTCGTACCACAGGTATGTCGGTTACAAAAGCTTCTCAGAGGCATGAAATTGAATATTGCTTGGATAGGAAATCCATTACGTGGAAAGTCTGAACCAAAAGCTCACTGTGTAGGCTTCATAAAAGGTGGAAAAAGTGTCCTAGTGGCTCGAAATGGAATATTGCTTGAATAGCAAATCCATTACGTTGAAAGTCCGAATCGAAAGCTCACTGTGTGGGTGTCATCTGCAGACTGCATCCTTCTGGTTTCCGGAAGAACAGCCTATGGTGACATAAGGCCCAATATACGGAAGTGAGGCTAAGCAGCCAAGTGCAGGACGTGACGATTCCTTGGGTGAGCACAGTACCAGAGCATTGTGTGTCGGCTCTGCAAGTATGGAAGCCTCCTTGGATGGCGGGGAATGCCCATGGTCTGCCCCTTCCTTCCCTTGAGGGCTGACCAGGATGTCTTTGGCTGTTCTATATGGACCAGCTGGGATGGGGGATAACACCACAACAGTGAGAGTCAAACGTCCTTTAAAAAAAACCAGGAAGGTTAACCCGGTCAACAAATGCCCGCAGAAGTCGGATGTGTCGGCCTAACGGCACAAGAACGCAGCTCTGCTGTAAACGCACAACGCAATCACGTCCGAAACAAAACTCCGGATGAACGCAGCAGAAGAAGAAGAATAGAGACTACTTATCTTATTGATCAATCGTCTAGTCCTCTCAGTAATGAAATTTTACCTCGTCATGTTTACTCAATCTGTTTCACAGTATACACAACTGGAAAGGATCTAGACTGGAGAAATGGGAATTGTCTTGGGTTGAAATCGAGATATCCCCATCACAACGATGAGATATATATTTAGATTTACATCGGTGAAGTCTAGACTTGCGAAGGCCAAGACCTGCTTGCTAGTCCCCAATGATAGCAGACAACTATGGCATGGTAACCTGAGTAATCAAAGAAAGCAGCATAAAGAAAGGAAGGTCAATGAATACGCAGGTAGAATATACCATCAGTGAAGCGGGTACACAGCGGTAGACAAAAGAGCAGCTTCCACCATGTCATCATCATACTGGACAATGAATGTAGAGAGTGATGTAATAGGATGGCAGAAGTGGATCCAGCATCTGATGGATAAAAGTGTCGGAAGAAATGTCTGATCTGCAATGGGACAGTCCAAATTGGATAGATGTGACATGAGTTGGTACCAAGCAAAGACACTCCTCTCTTTCAAGAACTTAATGGATATACTGTCCTGGTCATGCCGGAGTGTGAGGTAACGAACGATCCCATCTGTTTTTTTTTTAAAGAGCGCTAGCAGTTGGAACATTCGCGAAGGATATAGGTAATTTTCAGCAGACAATGAACTAGTGAAGAGTCAATAAAATACGAAACAACATTTAACGATGCTAGAGTTTGAAGTTTAGTGTGATTCCATCAAATACGGACTGTGAGGGGATGTATCCGAAAGGTCTACAACTTGTGTGTTACTGCAACGACGTCTTACGGCATTTGTTGAGGGACACCTAGCGTCTATGCTCCCCCGATGGTGTTTCCACCTTGTCGTGGTGGGGGGGGGGGGGAGCTTGAGTTTCTCAATGACCTCTAAGAGCTATGCCGGCGGTAGCGTAGCTACCAGCAGGGCCTCCCAAGCCGGACAGGTCAAAGGGTAGAGAACAGACAAAGAGAAACACCCTGGTCCTCCAGGTTGGGGGTTGAAGCGTGGGGTTAACATCCCCACCTTTGTAAAAACCATTTTGTTACGAAACAGATACATGAGCCTCGAATTCGGACTGACTTATTTGGACATCGACCTTGGAACGTTAAAGGACTTTTGAGATTTGGAACATGGAATGTACGGACACTATATCGAGCTGGAGCGGCCGAAGAATCAACCCGGGAGCTGGTTGAGTATAAAATGGATATAACAGCAATTCAAGAAATAAGGTGGCCAGGATAGGGTACTTTAGAGCAAAATGGAATGATTATAATATATGGAGGAAACACCCAAAATAAACATGAATTAGCAACAGGATTTGTCATCAAAAAAGAGTTATGGGGGAACGTTCTAAACTTTAAAGCTGTTAATGATAGGATTAGTAAATTACGAATAAAAGGTAAATGGAAAAATATAACGATGATTAATGTACATGCACCTACTGAAGAGAAAGAAAATGATATTAAAGAAGACTTTTATAATGATTTGGAAGATGTCATAGAAGAAACCCCCAAACATGACGTCCTGATTGTGCTGGGAGACTTCAACGCAAAAATAGGTAGAGAGCAAACTCATAAAAAAGTTGCCGGTATGGAAAGCCTACATACAACTTCAAATGATAATGGACGGAGAGTCATCGACCTAGCAGAAGCCAAAGTACTGCAGATCAGCAGTACCAGACTGCAAAGAAAGGATATACATAAACAAACTTGGAAATCATGTGACAAGAGAACCTATAATCAAATAGATCACATTTTAATTAACAACAAAAATGCACCAAACATACAACACGTTAGAAGCTATAGAGGAGCTGAGTGCCACAGCGACCACTTCCTCGTTGTGGCAAAATTTAAAATAAAACTTAAGAGAGCTTTCTATGCTAAACTACAAAGGTTACACCCAACATATAATAGAGAAAAACTACAAGAAATTACAGTCAAAGAGAAATTTGCAGATGAAATAAAATGTAAACTTGAAATTCTACAAAACCCGTTGGAGGAAAGCGTTGACCAAACTTGGTTGAACATCAAGAATACAATTCAATCTACCACAGAAGAATGTATCGGTGTGTTAACCACGCATAGAAAGAACAGATGGTTCAATCAAAAATATGAAGAAGCAGTCATTAGGAAAAAGAATGCCAGACAGCTATGGCTAAATGACATCAACAACATCCAAAAGGAAGAGCAATATAGAAATGAATGTAAAGAGGCTACAAAAATAGTTCCACAGCAGAAGCGAGAATATATGAGTAATATAATCAAAGATATGGAAACTAATCATCAGAAAAACGAATCCAGAAAGTTTCTTAAAGAACTGAAGTCAATGAAACGAGGGCCCCAACACAACACAAATGGTTTAAAAGACAAAAATGGGACTATGATAAATACCAATGAGGAAATGTGCAACACATGGAAAGAATATTTTGTTAAATTACTAATTTGTGAAGCTCCAAGTAACACTTTCCCACAGGAAGAGGTTCTAACGTGTGAACCACAAATTGAAGAACCTGAATTTGAAGAAATCCTATATGTAATCACTCGACTTAAAAACAATAAGGCAACTGGGGCTGATGGAATTGCTGCTGAATTTATAAAGGCGGGTGGCCATGCATTACATCTAAGGTTACACGAACTAATAATAAAAATCTGGAGGACTGAAGAATTACCCTATGACTGGAAAGAGTCATTATTGATACCTACCTTGAAGAAAGGAGACAAGTTCCAATGTGAAAATTATAGAGGAATATCACTACTGTCATAAGCTATAAGATACGATCCGCAGTATTACTAAATAGACTAAACCAATTTTCAGAATACATATTAGGTGACTACCAGGCGGGTTTTAGACAAAACAGATCAACAATAGATCAGATATTTATCTTACGACAAATAGCCGAGAAAAATTGGGAATATAAAAGAGATCTCCATAACATTTTTGTGGATTTTAAAAAGGCTTATGATAGTGTCCATAGGAATAGTTTATGGAATGCTATGCGGGAATTTGGAATACCAAGGAAGTTAATCAACATGACCAGACTATGCATGGAAGATACTTATAATATAGCAACATATAAAGGCAGGAAATCAGACCCTTTCCAAATAACATCTGGCTTGAAACATGGTGATGCACTATCGCCGCTACTCTTCAATCTGGCTCTAGAGAAAGTTGTAAGGAGGGTAAAGGAGGAATGTGATATTGGAGGAACATCCAAGCTGCTTGGTTATGCAGATGATATAGATATTATAGGGGAAAATGAACAAAAGTCATTGGAAATATTGACTAACTTAAAGGAAAAAGCCCAACAGATGGGACTGGTAATCAACCAAGACAAGACAGAATATATGGTAATTTCAAGAGAAGGAATGGCTAATAACTCTGGCCACATACACATAGATAATATGATCATTAAAAGAACGGAAACATACAAATACTTGGGTACAATCTTCAACTGCTCCAACATCATAAGGGAAGAAATATAAATTAGAATCAATTCTGGAAATAAGATATACTATGCACTACAACATCTACTAAAATCAAAGGCGCTATCTCGTAACACCAAGGTCACAATATACAAAACACTGATCAGACCAGTTGTGCTGTATGGCTCTGAAACCTGGAGTACAACGAAAGGAGACGAAGCCTTGCTACAAACCTTTGAGAACAAAGTTTTAAGACGTATCTTTGGACCCATTAGGGATACACAAAGTGGAGAGTGGAAAAGAAGAAGTAACTAAGACATTTAGGATCTGTTTATGTCCCCGCTAATCACTGGTATCATGAAGGCTAATAGACTACAATGGCTGGGGCATATAGAAAGAATGGAAGATAACAGGGAAACAAAACTCGCTTACACTCAGGAAATAAATGACAGTAGACCCCGAGGTAGACCAAGAAGACGGTGGAGAGATAATATATATACAGACCTACAAGTACTTGGAATCAGCGACTGGCAAGAGAAGGTCAACCAGAGAGACGAATGGAGACGGATTGTATCTGCAGCAAAGAACCTCAATGGCTCGGAACGCTGAAGAAGAAGAAGACCTAGCGTCTATGGGTTTGCAAGAATGCAATGATGTTGATTCCCAAAACCAATAAACCAGGAAACTAGCCGATATATTGGCAAAATTGTGATTTGTCTGCGGTGTAGCTTCCATTCAGCTGTCATTTATTCGCTTTTGGCAGAGAGAGAGAGAGAGAGAGAGAGAGAGAGAGAGAGAGAGAGAGAGAGAGAAGGAGAGAGAGAGAGAGAGAGAGAGAGAGAGAGAGAGAGAGAGAGACAGTCAAATAGACCGATCGACTGGCGGCTTGCTGACTATATATATATATATATATATATATATATATATATATATATATATATATATATATATATATATATATATGGTAGATAAATAGATAAATAATTAAATAGACAGACAGACAGACAGACAGACAGACAGGCAGACAGATAGACAGACAGATAGACAGACGGACGGACGGACAGACGGACGGACAGACGGACGGACGGACGGACGGAAGGAAAGATAGATAGATAGATAGATAGATAGATAGGGAGCCAGGTAGATAGATATATAGATATATAGATTTATAGATAGATAGATATATAGATAGATAGATATATAGATAGATAGATGGATGGATGGATGGATGGATGGATGGATGGATGGATAGATAGATAGATAGATAGATAGATAGATAGATAGATAGATAGATAGATAGATAGATAGATAGATAGAAAGAACGAATGCAATTTATTTTCAAAGGGTAACAAATTGGGCACGCAGGCCCGTCTTACATTCGGCCCTTCCAATCACTCATCTTTCGTTCATCAATAGTGCATATGAAAAACATTGTCAAATGCATTTTGTAAACATAAACAATGCATATTACCATGTTATGAGACACATCCACCACCCACCCACACATCCCCCATTCACCCACACACCCCCACACAACCACACACACACACCCCAGGCACACATACATACCCCCACCCATCCACCACATTCCCACACCTACACATCTCCCCACCCACACACACTCCCACCAACCACCCATCCCATCCACCCACACCCCAAGCACACATACATTGCCCAACCCACACAACCCCCACCCACACACATCTCACCACTAACTCACATATCCTCCACCCGTCCCATTACCCACCAACAATTACCTACCCACATATCCTCCTCCACCCTTCAACCACCCAGCCAAACACACATCCCTGTACCACACATCCCCCCACACACACACATCTCCCCGCCATCTCACATATCCCGCACCTACAAACACACAGATTTCGCACCCACCCACATAATCTCCCATCTCCCCCAGCCCACTCACAGATCCCGAGCCCACCTATACAAACATTCCCCCACCATCTCCTAATCTACACACACTCACCCACCTACATATCCTCTACCCATCCACACATCCTCCACACACCCATCCCGCAATCAAACATCCCTTAACCACACATCCCTTAACCACACACCCTTACCCATATACAATCACCCACCCACCGATCCTCTACCCACCCACCCATCCCCCAGCCACACATCCCTTAACCACACACCCCTACCCATATGCACACACATCCCCACCCACACACAGATCTTCCCATCCATACACACATCCGTCACACACATCCCCACCCACCAACACATACCCCATTCACAAACAGACACCTCCCATCCACGCACACCCAACCCATACACACATCCCCCACACATACACCGATCCCTCTCACACATCCTTCCACACACGTACTTATCCCTCAAACACTAACACCCACACATCCCTCACCCACTCATCAACACATACATCTCTCATCTACCCACCCACACACACACACCCCAACCACCCACCCATCCACACACACACACACACACACCCACCCTCACACACATCCATACCCATCAACATACCCACACCCAACCACACCCCCACCCACCCACACACACATCCTTTATCCACACCCATATTCCCTCCGACACAACAACACACCCAAACACATCCCCAAGACACATGCCTCAACCACACACACATCTCCCACAATGTCCTACAAATCCACACATCCCCCAACTACAATCACCCTCACCACCCACACATACATCCTCCATCCAGCCACACAAACCCCCATCCATCCATCCATCCCACCCACACACACTCCCCACCCATCAACCCAAACATCCCACACACACACACATCCCTCACCCACATACACATCCCCACACACACAACCACCCCCACCTGCACACATCACCCACCCACCACATATCCCTCACACCCACATCTCCCCACCCACATATATATCCCCACCCATCCAATAACGCACCAACAATCATCCACTCACATATCTTCCTCCACCTACTCATCCACAACCGCCTAGCCAAACACACCCATACACTGATCCCTCTCACACACCCCTCCACACACGTACTTATCCCTCAAACACTAACACCCACACATCCCTCACCCACTCAACCCAACACATTCCAAAGCTTCTGATTTCTTTGGGATTGCTATAAAGACATAATTACATAATTCATGAGGTATATCTCCAATATATTTTATGGTATTCAGGAGTCTGGTAACTTTATCTATTCCGTATTCTTCTAAAGCATTAATCATTTCTGTTGTGATGCTGCCTGAACCGGGGGTCTTGCCATATTTCATATGGTTAAGAGCATTCTGAACCCCCATCTTCATAATTGATGGTCCTTCATTATTATTTTGAATATTATAATGTTCTTCTCTGATATCATCATAAAGGTTTTTCACATAATCTGACCAAAAATGCAAAATTTGATCTTTTTCTATTATGATTTTTCCTTCTTTTGTCTTTAGGGAGCCTGCTAATGTATAATTTCTTTGATTAGTAAGCTCCTGAATTCTTTTGTGCATCAGTTTGGTATTTTTACTGTTGTGTTGTGTTTCAATTTCTAAGCAATTTTTCTCGAACCATGCTACTTTTGCATCCTTACGTAATGTTCTGACTTTTCTGTGAGTTTTTGTTTTAAATTTAGGAGGATTATTTTTCTTCTGCCTTCTTGTTTCCATTAGCTGTAAAATTTCTTCAGTCATCCATGTCTGACGACCCGCTTTCTTTAATTTTGGAATAGTTTTTTCTGCAGCTAAACTGATTGAATTCTTCAACATTTCCGATTGATCATCCACATCTTGAAATAGGATATATAGATCAGACAATATATCAAATTTGTCCTTTTCTTCTATGTTAAAATTATCTTGTATTTCTTTGTCAGTTTTCAATTTGCACAAATCATATTTAGTGTTTCTTGTTGTATACTTGATTTTCTTTTACTTTACCCTCAGTCTCCTGTAATTAATCTGTGATCACTGTAACAGTCTGCATTGGGAACTGCTTTTACGACTGTTAGCGCATTTCGAAACCTTCTGCTAATCAGGATATAATCTATCTAGTTTTTAATCCTGCTGTCTGGACTCTTCCATGTCCATAATCTTCTAGGATGTTGTTTAATCCAGGTGTTTCCTACAAATATTTCTTGTACTTTTGCCCATTCTACAAGTCTCTATCCTCTTTCGTTTCGCTCTCCCAAACCATGGTTGCCCATACTGCATCCATAACCTTGATTTGACACTTTTGCGTTGAAATCACCAATTATAATATTTATTTCTGATTTTTTACATTTCTTCAAAGCAACCTCCATGTCATTATACAACTAATCTATACTTTCTTCACTGCATTCACTTGTTGGGGCATATATTGAATGACATTTATTGTAAAAGGTCTTCCGTTTAATTTTACTAATGAAACTGTCTGACACAGCCAAATAACCTTTAATAGAATATGATGTTTGCTACACCTCTTTGCCGTTCTTCTCCTCCAGAATAAATAATCTTACAATTCTCTCCTGTCTTGATTCCTGCCCCTCTCCATCTGGTTTCACACATTCCTAATATATTAATAGTCTCTCTTCCCATTTCTTACTTGATGTTATCCAATTTTCCATCTGCATTCTTTGTTCCGACATTCCAGGTTCCTACCTTTAATGATAATAATCTTTTGCACCTAGTAGCCTGCTGACGGTCTGGAGTCTCCTGGTGCACATGACTATCCCTACCGTGCGAGGCTGCTCCTATGGAGCACCCATTTACACCGTTTCTCTTAATGTCGATGATATAGCAAAATATAATGTTCTTGGCATCCGCGAAGAAGGTAGTTTGCCATTGCTTTCCTTCTTAGCAGTGACCATACTGGTCAATGACTGTAGCCATTGTCTCCTCAAAAAAGAGATCCTCTGCCTACCACCGTGAAGCTAGAGACCATAACCCACAACTATCTGTTGGGTGCTCTTCAACCTCATCCACCACCTGCACCTATGGCTTCACGTAACCCTGATCGGGAGGCTAAACGGGTACTCCACCTTGCCAAAGGGTGTCCCGCAGGCTAGCGGGGGGAAGGAGGCACCTTACTTCCCCTTTGATAGGGGATACCCATACCCCGCCACCCTTCTCATAACATGCCCAACATATTTTGAATGTCTACGTCTAATGTCTCTAATCAGTTTATGATTTTCGTTGTTTCTTTAAGGACCTGTTCATTGGTTTTTCAGTCTGTCCATGGTATTCTTTGCATTTTCCTCAGAAAAAAACATTTCCACTGAATGTGAGCATTTACTAGGGGTACTTAGAAGTTCATAATCGAACAAGCAAAATAGACACTTTATACATCTGAATTAACAGTAGTATAATATTTATGCTTTTCTTTATTACCTATTTTCCCAGCCGTGTCCCTGGCAGCCCCAGGAGCTTAGAAGCGTATCGTGAATGGCTCCCCGGCTGCTCTCTTCGCCCACCCTCAGCAGGCCTCGCTCCAGGTCCAAAGCTCTGGAACCTGGTACCACAGTTGTGGTGGATCGTATAATTCCTTAGTGATGATGATTATGAAACCTAATGTTTTACTTGCAGATCTTGACCGCTGCCCACTGTCTGCAAGGCCAGACTGCTTCAAGGCTGCGTGTGGAGGTTGGAGCATTGAACTTGAATGCTACCCCCAATGCCTACGAGCAGACCGTTGGTGTCGCCTCGTTCGTCATCCACGCAAGCTACAACGGCAACGGTGCGGGTATTCCCAACGACATCGGCATCATTACCCTCTCGACAGCTTTGACTCTCAACTCAAACGTGCAGGTTCGTATTACAATATATATATATATATATATATATATATATATATATATATATATATATATATATATATATATATATATATATATATATATACACACACACACACACACACACATATATAATTAAATTGTAAGATAACATAAATTATAGTCACCTCCACCAAGAAACATAATACCACAAAAGTAACATTCAAGAAAATAAAATAATTCTTCATCTGGTAAATGAGAACAACTGTTTTAGAGCATGCAGATAATCTTATGAAAGATATCAATGTAGAAAACATAAACACCACATAAAGCTTTCAAACGTAATGATGCAAAGAGTGTTGAAATGCTATATCCAAAACATATTTCTGAGTCCATGGGAAAAACTAGTAATATGCAAACAAGCTGAGAAACATCTAATGACAGTGGAAATGTGTTGTCCGGGGAAGATTTAAAAAAAAAAAGAAAATCATAGACGAAGATAATAGCTAACGAGAAAATCTTTATCAAGCAAACAAAAATGTAAATTGATCAGAGAAATAAGACGTAAACAATCAGCATGAAAACCTAGTGACAAGTGACGAAATTGATGTTAAAGGAGCAATAATCGACCACAACATATGCGCATTTTCATAAAGATTTATTATAAACACATAATGATACATCAGCCAGTCTCCCTAGTCTAGGTGTAACACGACTTTCTCCGCAATCCCGTATACTCTCGTGAGTAACGTGACGTGCGTGAGAATCGGTAACGGTTCTCTCCGCGTCGGTAACTTAGGGGTATATGAGCCGGTCGCTCAGAAAGCAATGTCAAACTACTGAGCGTAATCTTGCCAAGAAATAGACAATCAGCTGAAAGACGCTGATGTTGACAGCGATGTCCTATAAAGGATATGCGAATCAAAAAAAAAAAAAATGATACATCAACTATATGTACTGCTGGAGATGACACGCGACTGATTTTTCGGGTATCAGTTATGTTCTCTTTATGGAGACTTTCTTTCTTGTCATCTGTTTATGCAACTTTTATTACACTAAAATGTGTAAATTGCCTTCACAGATCGCAACTTTGGCTCCCAAGGGATCATCGTTCGCCAACACCAAGTGCGTCATCACAGGATGGGGTCGTACCGTCGGCGGAGGAGCTACATCAGCACAGCTGCTGGAGGCTAGGATTACCAAGATCACCACCGCTGACTGTGCAGCCAGATGGCCAGGACAGAACATCAACATCAAGCACATCTGTGTCTACGAAAGTTCGGGTATGTGTGCTCGTGGAGCAGTCTCGTAAATATAACGAATACTTACCAATTTGTCCCGAAGCAGTTTTCTGCTATGGGTCTCTGTTGTGATAGCGTCATCATATATCGCATTTATATATACACGGAGGAATATATGGCCAATCTTTCGAACCCGGTCAGTTACAATATCAACGCAGATCGCTATCAACGTCGCTAACGCGACCAACTCGTAAATATAATAGAAAAGTTAATTATCACGCAGATTCCATCCTATAATAGTGTTTTATAAGGCAAGGAACTACTTACAATTTTCACCATCTTCGTTTTTTTTTTCTAACACGGAACGGACAGGCAGTGGCGGGCTGGCCAGGTTGTCAGCCTGCCGGAAGGCAAGTGGGCCCTGTGGCCCCCAGGTGAAATGGTCGCTCTCAAATATTAGACAGAATGTTTAAAAAATGTGAATGTCCTTTTAGTAGTATTGTCTCATAGCGACCAGTGTGTTTAGACTCAATTCGCCACTGCGGAAAGATACCCGAATCTACCTTGGTGTACACGAAATCATATCACTACCTGGGACGCAGAGGTGTTTCCAAGGCACCAGGGCCGGGTTATATACTGGCCAAGACCTATTGACGCGTCCTCGCCGAGCGTCCTGGGCAACAGGTCCCTTCGGGGTCCTGGCTGAAGTCAATTGGATCGCCGATTCCTCCGAAGTCGGAGAGTGTCTGCCTGTATGGCGAGGAACCACCAGTCTGTACACCAATAAGCCAGACATGGGACAACGGATACTCACGCAAACCTCAGGTCCTGTATGACATCACACTGATGTTGGACAACAGGATGCCTTCATCCGACATACAGGACTTTGCGTTGGAGCTCAAGCCAACGAACACAAGCAAGCAAGCAAGCATATCACTACCTGGCTTATAAGCAGCAACACTTATATTAATGGTTGCCGAACCAAAACATTCAAAACTCGTGAGTTGTCTGCTGTGTGTGTTATAAGCAATTTCTCATAGAATGCTCATTTCTAATGTCTTTATGTAATTACTCTTCTTTACACTAGAAAAGATTACTGATCACTACAAACCGAATAGGAAAACACACAAAATCAGAATTACGCTTACATATAACAGTGGTCATGGGTTTGAATCCTAACCGGATTTTATAATGCACCTGAGCTTCCAGGTCTACCCAATTTACATGTGTACCATTTAATGTCTTCAGAAGTAAAGACGGTCGGCGAGATACTGATCAAGTGACTACTCCAAACAAACACCTGAAATAGAAGAAGTATATAGAAAGACGCAGAAAGATGAAAATAAAGACAAGGTCAAATTGCAAATGGAATTAATGAAGAAGCTAAAATGTTGATACATTTAAAAGGTTGATATTTTAAAGATCTTCAGAGCTCTTTCCTATGCCACTCTGCTGTAACCCCTTTGATCTTTGATGTATTTGCGTGCATATATATATATATATATATATATATATATATATATATATATATATATACTATCTGACCCGGCCCGGCTTCGCCCAGGCCCTGGTATCTATCTATCTATCTATCTATCTATCTATCTATCTATCTATATATCTATCTATCTATCTATCTATCTATCTATCTATCTATCTATCTATCTATCTATCTATCTATCTATCTATCTATCTCGAATGTCTGACTCTCCGGAGAGTGAAGACGTGTTTTCGTATCTCTTACTTCTCGGATTATTATTACTGCAAGCTGAATCACCTATCATGGATTTTTATATCAATGTGCTCGTTGTGATTCTGAGGATGTGGTTAAATAGTTTTTAAATTAATACAAGTGTTGATTATCGCAAAAATGTGTGTTATATATAATATTCATTTCGAGTGATAGTTGAACACTATTAAATTTTAACCAATCAAGTGCACGAGGCGTGTCAGATACAACCACGGGACCTCAAATTGCCCGCGGCGTGGCTAGATAACAATGCGATTGCTGCGTTCTTCAAGTTTAGTTATTCGTAATATTATGCAATAATGTCAGGGGAAGGAGAGTGCTCCGTATTGCAAGTGAATGGTGAAAGGATTCGCTCAGGTTTACGATCGGCTGTCAATAAAACTTACACACTAAACAAAGAGAGGGCCGTGAAGAATAAGCTATCCAAGTGCATAAATCCCAACGGCCTAGTCGTCAAACACACCAACTCAGGACAGTGTGTTATTGTTTCCTTCAACAACACACTCCATTATGAGGCATTCCGAACTTGCCTACTCAACTACTACAGGCTTGAACTAATTGAACACAGGCAAGATAAGCACGGGGCCCACGTTGAGGATCTGATTACAACGCCAGTGATTACGATACATTTGTACCACAGTAAAAATAAACTTACGACACAGGGCAGTAATGAAAACATTAATTCCTGGCTAAAAGTAGATTTTGTTGAACTTGACAACTCGACACAGGCATTCACCGAATCTACGCAGCCAACAACTACAGCTGTCGACAGCACACCAGCTAATAATGTTCGTCAATTAACTCATACGATGAGTGTACATGACAACATCAACACGAGGCCTGCCAACCTACCAGTGCTCTTGGCCATTGAATACCCAATGGAGCGTATCCAAAACAACATAGAACCCAATGTTGACATTGTTGAAGAAGTACCTGCCTCAGATAACAATAGCATCCAAACTATCAATGGACATTCGTGCGACTGTAAACAGCGCATTGAGGAACTAGAACAATCACTAAAGGCGCTCATTGTCACTGTTTCAACCAACATTGAAGCAAACAACAAGATAAGCAGTGATTACAATGCTCTCAAGACAGAAGTCGCACTCCTGCGAGACGAAAATTTACTGCTGAGAAATACAGTTCAAATCTTACAGAATGTGTCCTGTACCAACCAAACCGAAGAAGCATGTAATTCCCAAGCAACCGCTTCATCCTTAGGAAATCTTGGGGAAGCTCAATCCCACCCAGAACAGATAAGCGCTATGAAAACACCCCAATGCGCAGAGGAAGATAAACAACAACAAACACCTCAATGCGCAGACGAAGATAAACAACAACAAGCAGTCTACCCCATTGACGTCAAAATAAGCAATAGGTTCGAAGTACTTCAAGAAAAGACACCAGAAAACCTACAGTGCTCTAACATGCTGCCAACGGGCAAGACAAGCCTACAAGATACATCGAGAGAACCACATGGAGACATAAAGACTGCTGATAATCGGAAATGGATGAAACAACCGGTGAGACGTGCTGAAAACCAACATGTACAGAGAGCACGACCTGACTGTACACATATTATACTAGGCGATTCCTTAATGAAAGGTTTATACAGTGACAGGATGGCCACGTCAGACAAAGACATTGTTTCAATAATCCCACTGCCTGGGGCTGGTGTAGACCGGCTAACAGACACGATTAGCAGGTTGGCTATTAATTATAGCGTTAGAAGGGCAAGCGTACATATTGGTATCACCGACACCATGAACAACTAATAAATCACAGGGTCTCAACTACTGGCACTCTTGAACGGATTACGTCACACTTTTCCTAACTCATCCATTTTCTTCTCCTCCATCATATCACCAAGTTATGGACAGCAGCGCCGTCTAGCTGACATAAATAACAACATTTTGCAGAAGTTGTGTTCTCAAAACATGATGCAACTCATCAACAACACAGCATCATTCACTTCACAGGCTGGTGCACGAAAAAAGAGTCTTTATAAGGATCAAATACATTTGTCTACATTGGGCACCAGTTTTCTCGCCAAGAATATCAAATATCCTGAACGGACATACCATACATCCAATACGGGATCGCGCCGGACACTTTTAGCTACTCCTGAAACTCAAGCCAGACGACATACTACCGTCACATCAAGTACCATTAGGACAGAAGTTTGCAGACCACTCATAACCACTGCACCTGAAATCCAAGCCAGACGGGACACTACCACTACACCAAGTCCGTTAAATACTTTCACACAGGAGGGTAATAATTACAAAGATATTTTCCCTATTCTCCCCAGAAAGGAACCAACTCTCAGCAACAACGATGTGCCACCACAACCTCCTGTTAGCCACCAACCAGAGGCTCTAGTTGGTAGTCATTACATACCCATGAGACATCATCAGTACCCATTTCATTGTAACCCAGAATGGTTGCACCTTAAACGGTATAGCCCAGCTACACTTCGTCAAGCACTTATAATGTCACTACACCAACAACCAACACAACCTGGTATTTACTAGCAACTTAGCACAAAGCTACACCGGATCTCTGTACGAGAAAGAGCCTCTCCTTGAACGTTTATCTGCATATTTGGTTACTACTTGATCTAGTAACGTATTAGGTTATAAGCAAGTACAAACATTGACTTGTTTTGACTTTATATTAATTGATAGTACTTAGCTGTATAGCTTTTATAATACTTTTCATTGTGTTTTTACTGTGAGTGAGGGGGTCTTCACTGTTCTTCCTTCTGCTTACTGTTTAACGTTTTATTTCCCGTGTGGGATACTCCGCTTTAAACAGAGACATTGACTTGTATGGTCATTTATTAATTCTTTTGGATAACAGTTGGTTACTTAGCTTGTGAAGTAGTTTTTTTTTCCTTCAGGTTAATTATCTGTTGTATGTTCTTTAATTCGTTTTGTTCCGTGTTTGCATTATATTCGTTGGTCTAATTAGTTATATTGTTATAATATTGTCATTTACATACATATTTGAATTACTGATATTTTGTAAGTTAATGTAATTGTGATTTTTTTATGATCTTGTATTTTTGCTTAACTTTGACTAATTTACACTTTCTTCATGGATGAAATGTCTGAGAAGTGGCAACACTGGCTCAATAAGTCAGGAATACGCCTTGGACACTTAAACATTTGCAGCTTATGTAACAAGCTACCAGAGTTATCTTCTATTCTTAATCAAAATTTTCATTTATTCGGCCTTAGTGAAAGTAGACTTAATGATAACATTTCAGATGAGGACATATCTATTAAAGGGTACAAAGTTTTTAGAAGGGATCACTGTAGGAAACAAGAGACAGGCATAGTAACCTATGTTTCTAATTTACTAAATGCTCACCGTAGGCTAGACTTTGAAACTTGCGAAATAGAATGTATGTGGTTAGAGCTAAAACTTCAAAACCGCACACCCCTGATAATTTGCTACCTCTATCGAAATCCCAGTGCTGGACACGTCTGGTACGAAAACTTCACTACCATGATGGATGTGGTTTTCGCTTCCGGGAAGGAAATTATACTACTCGGAGACTTTAACATTGACACTAACAAATCCAACATAATATGGGGAAATATAATTGCATCATACAATTTCCAACAAATAGTACAACAGGCTACTAGAGTAACAAAGTCATCTTCAACAGTCATAGATCACATTTATGTAACTTGCTCAGACAACATCATAGAATGCGCTGTACCAAATTGTGCAATGAGCGATCACTACCCAATATGCTGCACGTGGTTTAAACAAGGAATTAAAACTCCTAAACATAAACACATAAGTGTAAAATATAGAAGTTACAAACATTTCAACCAAAACGCATTTTTACAGGACTTGCTCAGTTCACCTCTAGACAATGTTTGTCAGCTTCCTGACCCGGATGATGCTCTGGAATTCTGGATGAAAACATTTATTGATGTTTTTGATAGACATGTGCCAATCAAGGAAGTTCGAGTAAAACACCACGTCAAGCCACCTTGGATCACCCAGGAAATACTTGAAATTATGAGAGACAGAGATAAAGCACATAAAAAGCGGGATCTCAGCGCATACCGTACTCTTAGAAACAAAGTTCAATATACCATACGACGGGAAAAGAAAAATTACTTTAAGAACTTAGTAATGGATAAAACAAATAGTAAGGATATATGGAAGGCAATTAACACCTTGACAAACAAGTATAACTTCCGAAATTCTTTACCATCAAATCATATTACATGCGACCAATTCAGTAATTTTTTTCAAACTGACATAGACCAGTTGAAGTCTTCAATACCTAATTCTCCTTGCAACTTATCTTTACTGTCATCGTTTTGCGAGAATAGATGCTCCCGCGATATTATTTCCGACATACCGCTAATGACAATCACTGAGGTATTCACTTACCTCAGTAACCTAAAAAACACAACCTCATCTGGGTTAGATGGAATCAGCAACCGGATTCTCTGTTGTTCTGCGCCAGTGATCTGTATATCACTAACCTATGTATATAATCAGTGTCTCACCAAAGGCCACTTTCCATCAGCTCTCAAAATCGCTAAAGTGTACCCTCTTCTTAAATCTGGTTCATTGGACAATGATCTCCCGAACAATTACAGACCCATTTCCTTACTATCATCACTATCTAAGCCACTAGAAAAACACATCCATAAAGTAACATTACAGTATTTAGTTCGCAACAAGCTTATTGTTGACAACCAGTCAGGATTTCAACCAAAATATTCTTGCCATACGGCCCTAACAAACATGATAGAAAATTGGCACCAGAATATAAACAACAACAGTCTATGTGGAACTGTGTTTATTGATTTCAAGAAAGCATTTGATATGATAGACCATGTTATTTTAATTAAAAAACTTGAGACAATGAAAATTGGCCCTAATGTAGTCACTCTAATATCATCTTTTCTATCAAACAGAAAGCAAGTAGTATCACATAATAAATGTCTGTCTCATACCACTACCTTCAATATTGGAGTACCGCAAGGCTCTATTCTTGGCCCTCTATTATTTGCCATATATATTAACGATCTACCTTTGCATCTTTCGTCGTCCTGCGATCTATTTGCAGACGACTGTACAGTGTACACAAATGCTGAAAACTGTATTTTATTGGAGTCGTCTTTACAACAAGAATTAAATAATGTAGTTAGGTGGAGCTATTCAAACCGTATGCAAATTAACATCACTAAAACAAAATCAATGTTATTAACAACCAGACAAAGACTTCAAACTCTAAGCTCACACACATCACTTCAACTTCACATCGATAACATGCCAGTAGAAAGTGTAATTGAGCACAAAACATTAGGCATAATCATTGATAGAAACCTAACCTTTAATTCCCACGTTCAAGCGCTTATTAAACAAACAGCGAAAAAAGTCTACCAACTAACCAAAATTAAAAACTTCCTTGATGAGGACACAAGGAAACTATTCTATACTTCTCATATACAGACACACTTTGACTACTGCTCTACAATCTGGGACGGTTGTTCTAATTCAAACACCAAGCGACTTTACTCACTCCAGAAACGGGCCATGAGTCTAATATATAACAAACATTTATCTGACAATCCTAGCCTGTATAAACGCCTTCAGTTACTACCACTCCGCAAACGCCTGCTTTTCAATAAAGCTAAACTAATTCACAAAATCCTGCATCGGAATGCCCCAAATTACCTTTGGCCATTGTTTAAATATAATGCTAGACACAGTAAACGTTTAAATATATTACACATTCCGAAGCCTAGGATTGACTTATACAAAACAAGCTTAACGTACTCTGCAGCTCAGCTGTGGAACAATCTTCCACAAGAAATACAAAGACATCACCAATCCCAATTCATATAATCGCAAATTACTCGAACACTATCTCAGCACGGATTATCTTCCCCCTTAATAATAGAGATAATAATAATAATAACAAAACCCTAGTATAACAGCCAGTCCCCTTTTGGTAGGCCAGTATATTCCACATGGCTAATAACAAGTGTCAGACCATTATCTAATTTTACTGTGTCGTGTAGTTTTGAAGTTCGCATTTCGCCCATGCCTTTATAATGCATATCTTTTATATTGTTGCTGTTCTCTGTTAGCCTTGAATGATGTGTGAATGAAATAATGTATGAAAGAGAGTGATAGAAGGGCAGAATGTTAGACGGGCCTGCGTGCCCAATTCTTAACCCTTTGAAAATAAAGTTTGTTAGTTCGTTCGTTCTATTGATTTTGACACTTGATTTTATCATGTATAATATAACATTACTGTAATGTGAGTGAGGGCGTTAGTGAGTGAGTGAGTGAGAGAGAGAGAGAGAGAGAGAGAGAGAGAGAGAGAGAGAGAGAGAGAGAGAGAGAGAGAGAGAGAGAGAGAGAGAGTTGAATTGCATCACTAATTTGTAAGTTACAAAATGTATATGTACAATTTTTCTCCATTTTCTTTACAATTTTGCGACAATGCTCACGACAATCGTCACTGTATGTGTGTGTAAAGTGTGGGAGTTTGATCATAATAGTAGGTTGGGGGATGGGGGGATGTGTGTGTGGGTGGATTCGTGATGTGTGTGGGTGGACTCAGGATGTGTGGGTGGGCGGGGTGGGATTGTGTGGGTGGGTGGGGGATTTGTGTGTGGGTGGGTGGGTGATTTGTGTGTGGGTGCGTGCAAGATGTATGGGTGTATTGGGAGATGTGTTTGTGGGCTGGGATGTGTGTTTGTCTAGGTGGTTGTGGGTGAGTAGGTGGAGGAGGATATGTTGGTGGATGATTGATGGGTTATGGGATGGGTGGGGGTATATTTGCGGGTGGGGAGATGTGGGTGTGGGGATATGTGGTGGGTGGGAGATGTGTGCAGGTGGGGGGTGGTTGTGGGTTTGGGGATGTGTGTGTGGGTGAGAGATGTGTATGGGTGTGGGATGTTTGGGTGGATGGGTGGGGAGTGTGTGTGGGTGAGAGATGTGTGGATGAATGTGTGTGGGGGATGTGTGTGGGTTGGGGGAGGGGTGCGTGATGGGTGTGGGTGATGGATTTGGAGATGTGTGTGTGGGTGGGGGATATGTCTGGCTGGGTGGGGGTGTGTGTGGCTGGATGGAGGATGTATGTTTGGGTAGTGAGGGTGATTGTAGTTGGGGGATGTGTCGATGGGTAGGAGATGTGTGGATAGATGTGTGTGTGGGTGAGGGGTGTGTCTTTGGGATGTGTGTGGGTGTGGTATTGTGTGGGATGGGAGCTGGGTGTGGATAAATGATGTTTGTGTGGGTGGGTGAAGGTGTGGTTGGGTTTGTGGGTGGGTGAAGGATGTATGTGAGTGTGGGGGATGTGTGCTTAGATGGGTGGTTGCGATGTGTGAGTGTGGGGGTTAGATAGTAGATGTATGTGTTGATGAGTGGGTAAGGGATGTGTGGGTGTCAGTGGTTGAGGGATAAGTACGTGTGTCTAGGGATGTGTGAGGGGATGAATGTATGGGTTGGGGATGTGTGTGTGGGTTGTGTGTGCGTGGATGGGAGGTGTGTGTTTGTGAATGGGGAATGCGTTGGTGGGTGGGGATGTGTTCGAGAGATGTTTGTATGGGTGGGGAGATTGTGTGTGGGTGGGGATGTGTGTGTATATGGGTAGGGGTGTGTGGTTAAGGGATGTGTGGCTGGGGGAATGGATGGGTAGAGGATGTGTGGGTGGGTAGAGCATATGTGGGTGGGTGAGTGTGTGCAGGTTAGGAGATGGTGGGGGGTGTTTGTAGGTGTGGGCTCGGGATCTGTGAGTGGGCTGGGGGGGGGGGATGGGAGATTATGTGGGTGAGTACGGGATTTGTGTGTGGGTAGGTGCAGAATATGTGAGTTGACGGGGAGATGTGTGTGTGGCTGAGGAATGTGTGTTTGGCTGGTTGGTTGGAGGTGTGTGGGTGGAGGAGGATATAGGGTGAGTGATTGTTGGTGGGAAATGGGACGGGTAGAGGATATGTGAGTGGGTGGGGAGATGTGTGTAGGTGGGGGATGTGTGGGTTATTGAATGTATGTGTGCTTGAGTGTGGGTGGATGGGATGTGTGGTGGGTGAAAGGTGTGTGTGGGTGGGGAGATGTGTAGGTGTAGGGATGTGGTGGATAGGTGGGAGAATGTATTGTATGTGTGTGTGGTTGGGTGGGGGAGTTGGAGTGAATGGGGGATGTGTGGGTGGGTGGTGGATGTGTCTCATAACATAGTAATATGCATTGTTTATGTTTACAAAATTCATGTGACAATGTTTTTTTCCTATGCACTGTTGATGAAAGAAAGATGAGTGATTGGAAGGGCCGAATGTAAGACGGGCCTGCGTGCCCAATTTGTTACACTTTGAAAATAAAGTCTGTTCTATCTATCTATCTATCTATCTATCTATCTATCTATCTATCTATCTATCTATCTATCTATCTATCTATCTATCTATCTATCTATCTATCTATCTATCTATCTATCTATCTATCTGTCTGTCTGTCTGTCTGTCTGTCTGTCTGTCTGTCTGTCTGTCTGTCTGTCTGTCTGTCTGTCTATCTATCTGTCTGCTTTGTCTGTCTGCTTTGTCTGTCTGTCTGTCTGTCTGTCTGTCTGACCCGGCCCGGCTTCGCCCAGTCCCTGGTGGAGAGCATCTAATTTAATTCATATAAGTAGTCATAAAAGCTCCCGTTCCCGACTATCTATCTATCTATCTGTCTGTCTGTCTATCTCTCTGTCTGTCTGTCTGACCAGGCCCTGCTTCGCCTAGCCACTGATGGGGTGCATCTCATTTAATTCATATAAGTAGTCATATAAGTTCTTGTTCCCGACTGTCTGTCTGTCTGACGACCCGGTCCGGCTGTCTGTCTGTCTGTCTGTCTGTCTGTCTGTCTGTCTGTCTGTCTGTCTGTCTGTCTGTCTATCTGTCTATCTATCTTCTTCTTCTTTGCGTTCATCCGGAGTGATTTTTTCAGATGTGATTGCGGTGTGTCTTGTTAGGCACCCTCGGGTCGAAACCCTCAGGCCAACACATCCGACTTTTAGCGTGCATTTTTGACCAGGTTAGCAATCCTGGGAGACTCTCACTTTTGTGGTACCGTCCACATCTCAGCTGGTCTAGTTGGAACAGTCGAAGACTACACGGTCATCCCTCAAGTGAAGGCAGGGACAGTCCATAGCATTTTCCGCCATCCTGGGTGGCTTCCATAATTGCAGAGCCGGCACATAACGCTCTGGTGCTGGGTTTACCGAGGGAATCGTCACGTCCTGCTCATGGCTGTTTTAATTCCTCACTTCAATATATTGGGCATTTCGCTCGCCCTGGGCCGTTCCTGCACAAACCAGTCAGCTCTGCGGTTGGTTTCCACTAAGCGAGTTTTCGGACATGTGCTTGTCCCTGTACCCATCAGAGCTGTTCCAGGCACGGCGGACATTCGGAAAACTACCTAGTCAGAGCTGTTCCGAACAAGAGCGGCATTCGGAAACTAGGTAGTCAGAGCTGTTCCTAGCACGGGAGACATTCGGACGAGACATTTCACTCGGACGTAAATGCGTAGTGTCAATTTTTAGTTTGCCACCCGTAGGACGACACTTACGACTTCCGGCGGGCATATTTTAGTGAGGTTAGCCTTCCTCTGGTTTCGAGACACGTTAGACTGTTGTAATGTCACCCACATCTCAGCTGGTCAAGATAGAATGATCAACGATATCGTGGTCTGCGCTCAAGGGAAGGCAGGGGCAGACCATGGGAATTATCTCGCTATCCAAGGAGGCTTCCATAATTGCAGAGCCGGCACATATTGCTCTGAGACTGGGCTCACCCAAGGAGTTTCCACGTCCTGCTCATGGCTGCTTTAGTTCCTCACTTCCATGTGTTGGGCATCCCACTTGCCACTGATCGCTCAATCACACACCAGGAGCGGTCAGACTGCGAGTGACATCCACTCTGTAAGCTTTTGCTTGTGACTTCAGACCACGCAATAGGTTCGCTCGCCGTGCGTTCCATTTTGCGTTGATGAGACATTATTCCACTTTTGTCTACACTCTCTATGAGTTAGATACAGACAGTTTCCGTAACCCTTCGACTGGGGCACTTTTCTGACTTTTTTGTACTCGCTCACGAGGTAGGCTACATGTGCTGCCGGCTCAGCACCTTACCTTCGTGCAGCAGTGAACGGGAAACGGCCAGGCCCCTTCATCCGGGAAACTCTCATATCCCCCAGCTGGGAGCCTTCGAACATGTATCAGACCTGAGCATGTAGCTTGCTCAGTATCATGTTTCTATTTTCCGGTAGACGGGTATCAGCCTGGCTCTAAGATCCGAGGGTTTGTGGCTTAGAGGCGTTCAGCCACAGCCCTCGACAGGGAGCCTTAAGAGTTTTGTCCGGACCAAGAAATTCTGCCTTTGTGCACCTCATTTAAATTTTGACTGCTATCCTCAGTCTATGCCTGCAGAGCAGCAGGTTGTGTCTCTCTTAGTCTGGTCCCTATCCCATAAGCTGTCCGATATGTAATTTTCACCCATCGGCAAGCAAATGGGGTCTATGGGACACGCAAGCTCCCCCACCACGTCAAGGTGGAGACACATCGGGGGAGGTCTATCTATCTATCTATCTATCTATCTATCTATCTATCTATCTATCTATCTATCTATCTATCTATCTATCTATCTATCTATCTATCTATCTATCTATCTATCTATCTATCTATCTATCTATCTATCTATCTATCTATCTATCTGTCTGTCTGTCTATCTATCTATCTATCTATCTATCTATCTATCTATCTATCTATCTATCTATCTATCTATCTATCTATCTATCTATCTATCTGTCTATCTATCTATCTATCCGACCAACCGACCGACCGACCGACCTATCTATAGCCAGGGGACTTAACCTAAGATATAGCAATGCCACTAAAAGTTATATCCCTTTATATATTTTGTCTTATGTTAAGTCATGTAATTTAATTATTAAATGTTAATAAGTAAATAGATGATGCTACACTAAAAAAAAAACTATGACAGTTGGTTGCACGGGAATAAAAAGAAGACGTGTAGAAATTTTCATCTCAATTGGATGGACCGTTATCGAACGCATCCAATTCATCCCCAACCACAAACCCACACACATACATTCTGTTTTATATATATATATATATATATATATATATATATATATATATATATATATATATATATATATATATATATATATATATATATATATATATATAACGATTTCAAATATAAGTAATGCAAACATAAAGGATTCCTTTTTACGTCATGATGCGGAATGGAATGCATATATAGTGTTATCCCTATGTTTTTAGGCCGATCGGCAATCACTGGGTGATATGGTCAATACCACACCGGAAGCCTTTACTTCCAAGAAAATTTATTGGTGCCTATTTTAGGCTGGATCGACCTTGAGACCAGGTCACTGAAAAATATCACATCCTGTAAGTGGATTCGACCCTATGATGTCCGTTCCGGTCGGCAAGCGGACTTCAAATATGCACCTAAAATATTAACACGTAAAGAACTCGACACAGGACACAGTTTGAGATCTCAGTCGATGTCAGTTTTATAAAACTCTACTAGTTGATTACATTGTTTTAAACTAAACAATTACAATTAACCACCCTCTATCTGCCTCAGGAACCCGCCCAAGTGCCTGCAATGGTGACAGTGGCGGCCCAATGATGTGCGGAAGCAGCCTCCAGTACTTGGCTGGCATCACCTCCTGGGAAGTCTCCAACTGCAGTGGTAAGTTACTTGTTTATCGTGGCATACCAGTCATGATTGTAAAGACATATTGTACCCAGTAAATCACTTCCCTACTCAATTACACGAAACAACGCATTTCTCTAACATACTGTCTGTTGTACGTTGTAACAAAAAGTGTATTGCGAATTTGTTTTTCTTGCAGTTAAATATTGATAAAAATATGCAATATTGTTTAGTCTGGTCTTGGCATGATTACAGTGTGGAACATGGGGATCATTCAGTTAGAACGTAGCTGTATCACGATCTAGAAATTTTAATAACGATCAATAGGCTGACTAGCATGACGATGGTGATGCCGATAATGATGATGATGATGATGATGATGATGATGATGACGACGCCGACGACGATGATGATGATGATGATGATGATGAAGATGATGATGATTATGATGATGATGATGATGAAGAGGAGGAGGAGGAGGAGGAGCTTGATGATGATGATGATGATGATGATGATGATGATGATGATGATGATGATGATGATATTGATGATGATGATGATGATGATGATGATAAAGATAATGATGGAGGTAATGATGACTGTGATTAAAATGACAACTATAGATGCGAAAGCAATACAATTATCAGAAAATATAACAACTGATTTTTTAAAAAATATATGATGAATGACGAAGACACAAACAATAGATTGCAAGATTTATTGCCTGGCTTATTTCGCTAAATTTCGTCAGCTACATACTGCAGAATTCACACAACATAAAGTGAAATAATTAGATACATCCTTCAAGCTGAAATATACATGTGTTCACACAGTAATGCCAATTGTTTACCACGGTAATTCTAAACTGACTAGCATGTCTCACTGTTTGCACAAAACTGACGTATGTAGATTAATCATGATGGCTTCTGCAAACTTTATCAAGCGGGATATTTTGTGTATTAAACAGTACGCGAAATGCACTATCTCTATCAATGACATGACCGTCTTCCAATACGTGCATTCGAGGACGCAGGAAGGTTTTTGTGTGTCGGCCTTGCCAGGCTCCCGTCGCCTATGTGTAGTGTCTTGTCAATCTATTTGGGTATGTGTTCATCCACCCTGGTGTGTAACTGCCGCTCTGTTCTGCCGATGTAGGTAGACTGGCACCTGCATGTGAATTGGTAAATGCAATTGGATTTGGTGTACAGAGGGACATGTTCTTTTACTGCTGGGGTGGGAATATGTGTGTTTCTATACCTAATAACTGGAGTTGCAGCACAGAATGTTCGGCCGACTGCTGTAATGAATCGGTCTCGTAGACATTGCATTACGTGATCCGTTCGGAATACCAGCTGGATAAATGCATTGAGCTTAGGGACTGTAGTTTCGTCTGGTTTAGACTGTTGGCAGAGGTTCTTTATAAATCCTCTGGAGTACCCATTGAGGTGTAAAGCATTCTTCAGAGTTTCAAATGCCTCCGCAGTGTCTCCTGTGTGCATATCTTCCTAGCACTGTCAAACAGCGTCCGCACTAAGCCCCGTTTGTACTAGACAGGTGCGAAGTTCTGAAAATTTAAGTATTGGCCAGTCCATGTTTCTTTGCGGTACACCGATTTTTGAATTGTGCCGTCTGCTCTACGTCTGTTTAGAATTTCTAGGAACGGCAACGTTTTATTGTGTTTATGGTCCATAAATAGAGATATGTTTTTGTGCGTCCTGTTCATTATGGCCTGGAACTATGTTGCTTGTAGCTTGTCTGTGGTGATAATTAATATATAGTCCACATAAAGACGGTAGAAGACCAAGTTTTTAATGTCTTAGGATCTCCTTTCTTCTAAATGAGCTTTAAAGATGTCCGATAGAATAGGAATAAGAGGACTCCCCATGGCTACTCCGTCAATTTGACGGTATGAATAGTTTAGAACATTGAATTGTATGTTGGCGATACATAGTAATAATAGAATCTCCAGAATAGATGTTAGTATGCCTAGTTTTAGTTGATTGTCTTTATGCGTTCACTTATTATTTTCACTGCCTCATCCAATGGAACGTTGCTGAATAGGGAGGATATATCCATGGATGCCAAGTGTTTATTATTTATGTCCATAGCGTCCAATAATTTCACCAGTTCAAATGTATCTCTGAGTATTGTTGGATCGGAGGACCGTCGTACTGGCTGTAAAATTTCATCTAGTCATTTCGTCATCCGGTGTTGTGCAGAGTTGGCCATGGACAGGAACGGTTTTAGCGGGATTCCAGGCTTGTGAAGTTTGGGTAGACCGTACATATGAGGAGTTTGGGAGCCACGTGGTGTGAGCATTTTTGCAGTGACCTCACTGATATGTCCCTCATTCATAAGTGACAGGATCTCTTTCCTCATTTTTGCATCCAGGTCCTCCGACTTGTTTACTTTTTTTTTTATCTAACCTGAATAAAAAAATTCATCTGATAATATCTATAACAGTAAGGGATTTAGGTTAGTAGTTAGAGAGTTAATGAATGCTGCGCATTCATTAACTAATGGGGAAATAAAGTTAGTGAACGTGTGAGCACGAATGGGATTAGGTATCCAGGGATTGCACACACGTCACTTGGGATTCGGCCATGAGAAGAACAACAAAGATGTCTGTATTTACATCGGCAGCATGAAAATGTAATTGATTGACTCAATAAACCTTTTATACACTACAACGCGGAGTTTGTCATCTATATTGATGTCGGCCACTAACGATTCACAGCCAGGCCATGATCACACTGTGATATGACCTGATTTGGTGCCGTGACCAGGATTTTCTGAATCGTGCTGTCGCGGCCACTACTGATCGCAGAGGTCCTCATAAAATAAATCAAAATTGGAATATAGAAGTCAACAGAAGTCATGGGAAGTTGTGTTGAAGTCCTGCACTCTGGAGGAACAACTTATGTCGTATTTTCAATTCTTTGTGATGGGGTTGATGGTTGTTAGAACCGCCACACAACACATAATGTTCCGAGTGATGAAACAGAGCAGCCATTGTCAATCTTGAATCCTGTGTTGACCTGCTCGTCCTTTTCGAAACGTATGGATGTTCCAGATATGCTGCCGTGAAATCTGGTCTTGCTGGAACTGTCGATTTAACCGTTATCGTCTGAAGTACATTGAAGGTGACCTTGGTAGTCTGAAGATAAAGTCCGGAGTTGTTGGTCAACGCTTATAGTGAGCCGGCTCAATATATCAATCAATCAATCAATCAATCAATCAATCAATCAATCAATTGATTATTGTCTCGATCGTTGTCATTTCAAATCCAGACGAGCACAATCAGCGGCATGAAGACGACTAGAAGGGCCATTTTTCGGTGAAAGTAAGTCAGAAGGCACCGACTACGATTGAAGCGAGGAACCTAGCAAATACGCTCGTTTTTCCGTTTTTCTACAATCAGCGGCATGAAGAATATCGATTGAAGTGAGGAATCCAGAGGCTCTTCTTTTTCTTTTCCTGCGAGAGAAGAAGACAACTGTCAAGATTTTGTCGATTGGGCGTCATAATCCTTCAATTTTGTCGATTGGGCGTCATAATCCTTCAATTTTGTCGATTGGGCATTATACTCCTTCAAGTTTGTCGATTGGGCGTCATACTCCTTCAATTTTGTCGATTGGGCATTATACTCCTTCAAGATTTTGTCGATTGGGCGTCATACTCCTTCAATTTTGTCGATTGGGCATTATACTCCTTCAAGTTTGTCGATTGGGCGTCATACTCCTTCAATTTTTTCGATTGGACGACAACCATACTCTGCGAGACGCTGGAATTGTTCTAAAATTTTTACAACGGCAGGTCATCAGTTTTGAATAAGAAAAACGATTGCACAAACGACCGGACTATAAGTATAGCAGGTATTGTTAAATTTTAGATTAAGATGTCCAACTGCTTGACTTAGGACATATTAATATATTAGATTGTTTGGTACTGCTGTATTTTCCATTTCAGATTTTTTTAGAATGGAAGCCCAAGATCTTTCACAAGTACTTAGTGGAGTTGGTGGGGCATTATCAAAGTTAGACTCGGTGTTAAGACAGCAAAGTGTAGTCAGTGATGTCGAGAGGTTTAATGGACAAGCGAGTCAATTTAAGAAATGGATTGTATCCATTGAGAAACATGCTTATCTAGTGAACGCTACAGATGAGGATAAAAAGAATTTGGCTTATAGAACTAGTGCAAGTCCTGTTTCTGATCATATAAGAAGAAAGCTAGAAGCTGGAGGAGGTGAAACCTGGGAACAATTCAAAGACGACTTAGCTCACAAATATGCAGAGATTACTGACCCTCAACGCGCATTCTCAGTGTTGCGACAGACGAGACAAAATACTACAGAAAGTGTGCAGCTATACAGTGATAGATTGATCAATTTAGCCGAAGAGTCATTTTTGGGTCAGAATGTCCGAGCTGAGGAAGTGGAACGGATGTTGGTGGGGATTTTTGTTGATCGGAATAGGTCAGGTGGACTGAAATTTAAATTAATGAGAGAGAATCCTGCAAGGTTGTCACAAGCTGTAGATATAGCTATACAAGAGGAAATCTTGAGAAGAAGGTTTAGATTGAGGGTAGGACGAAAGTTAGGTAGTAATTCAGAAGATAGAATTGAAGAACCAATGGAAATAGGACAGTATAGATATGGATGGAGAAGAAGAAGGGGAGAAATACAGATGTTACAAGGAAACAGTAACGTATATAATCAAGGTAGAGAAAGACAAGTGAGAAATACTGTAAGAGACATGGTAGGTAACACAAATAACACAAATGTGGTTTGTTGGGGGTGCCGCCAACGGGGACACATTTTTCGCTTCTGTGGTAACAGACGTGTCCAGTGGAATACACAAAATAATAGATGTGCTCAGACTAGTACACAGAATAGAACTGTAAATGGTAGATCATCAAATGGGAATTATGGAGAGGTGCAGAGAAATTTTATACGGTCAGGAGATCAGGGAAATGGGCATCCCGCTTACTGAACAGGATCGGCAGTAGGGGGGAAGATAGTAAGGTCCAAAAGATGAATAAATATATTAAAAACCCAAATAATGAGTATAATAGGACATTTAGAAATAAAAAAACATAAGAAGTGGCCTCAACTTGGGGAGATAAAACAGTTGTCACTAAATATGATTGATCCTAGTTCATGTATTATAGAAATAGGGAAATATAAAATTAGAACATTAGTTGACTCGGGAGCGCAAGTTAGTGTGATTAAAGAAACATTTTTATATCGAATATTAAAAAATTTCAAAGTTTTTAGAATTCAGGATAATCTTCATTCGGTAACTGGTCAAAATTTAGAAGTGCTTGGGCAAACGATGATAAATTTTAAATTAGGAGGGATAAATGTTAGACATATGTTCCATGTCGTCAAGGATTTAAATAGAAATATGATATTGGGTAGAGATTTTTTATTGAAAAATGGGGTGAGACTTTATTTTGATTTACATAAATTAAAATTCCAAGATGTTTACGTGGATTTAGAAGAGGATATGCATGTGTCGACACTAGTTAGAGTCAAAACGACCATGAATTTGAAACCACAAACGGTTAATTTAATACAGGCAAAAATGAAAAAAAAATCCGTACTTTTCGGTTGGATAAACAGTTAAAATAATGGAATTAGAGAGAGAAATAATAGATGAACCTGGCTTAGAAGTCACCGATGGGTTAATAATATTAGATAAACATCTCAGCTTTCCAGTGATGCTCCTAAACAATACAGGAAAAAATATTAAATTATATAGAGGATGTGTAATCGCTAAAGTAGCGTATAATAATGATAACATGTTAACTATAGAAAAAGAAAACATGTTGAGAAATGATTATTCAGAAACTCCCATGGTCCGAAATAATGTCAGAAAAAATTATAAAAGAAGCTGGAAAAGACGGAATGATGAATTGATCCATGCATTAAAATTTTTTTTTTTTTTTTTTTCCGCGTTTCCATCCTGTTTCAGGATATTGCGGTCAACACCAGCATCTTTCAGCTGTATGTTGATTCCTAGGCTAGATTACGCTCATCAGCACGCCACGACTTTCTGAGCGACTGGCTCCATACTCTCATAAGTCACTTTTGCGATTCGAACCACTGCTAATTCTCGTCGCGTCACGTGACGAGAGTATTCGGAGTTAGCGGAGAAAGCTGCTAACCCCTCGGCAAAAAAATATCCATCTCAAATAGATACAGTAGACAAAAGGTTGAACTTGACGAGGTGAATAATAGGTTGTAGTTTTGGATTAACAAAAATTATTATTGACGGCAATGAAGATACATTTTGAGAACTTTATTTTATAAAGTTTTGAGAATGCATGGGAAGAGACATGTGATTACTTCTTACTATTTTCTTACTTTCTAATTTTCTTCGGTGCGCACCAAACCAATCTAAACTAAACTTTTTTCTGTCTATCCTGGAATAGTGAGAATGTGATTAAGTGAGAAAAAGATAAGGAAAATATCTTCAATTTTTGTCAATCATAATTTAGATGGACACTTTAAAAGCGGTTCGCTTATAAAGAGTTTTGTAGAGAGTTTTGTAGAGAGTTTTGTAGAGAGTTTATAGTAGGGTTTTGTATTACTGACATTGTATAAAGTATGTCTCTGCTTAGCGTTTGGCTATGATGAGATAGGAGGATGAGATTTGAATTATGAAATATATGTTGAGGGATTGTTGGGTAGAATCGGTATAGAAGAAGAAATATTTCAGTATTGAGTTAAGTGTTTAAGGGTTGGAGTTGAGACTTTTCCAGAGAAAAAGTCTTTTTGAAGAAGGGGAGGTATATAACAGTAAGGGATTTATATTAGTAGTTAGAGAGTTAATGAATGCTGCGCATTCATTAACTAATGGGGAAATAAAGTTAGTGAACGTGTGAGCACGAATGGGTTTAGGTATCCAGGGGTTGCACACACGTCACTTGGGATTCGGCCATGAGAAGAACAACAAAGATGTCTGTATTTACATCGGCAGCATGAAAATGTAATTGATTGACTCAATAAACCTTTTATACACTACAACGCGGAGTTTGTCATCTATATTGATGTCGGCCACTAACGATTCACAGCCAGGCCATGATCACACTGTGATATATCTCTTCCATTTTACTCTGGTAGTCTGACATGTCCATCAATACTGCGCCACTCTCTTTATCTGGTTTCAATATTACGAGGGTTTGCTAGCCTTTCATGTTTTTATTGCAGTAAGGTGCTGGTTGGTCATCGGGCATATATGTTTTGGAGGGTTTTGTGCTACATTGGTGTTCTAAATCTACCAGTTTGACGTTCAGTCACCCACCCGACTCAGCAGAAATAGGTGATAACTTAGAGACATTATCAGACATTTCAAACTGTGTTTGCGACTCAATACGGTTGATATATATGGGCTTTATATTAATCCTATGGCACGGGCCACGGTTTCAATATTGTTTTGTACATATGACGATAAGTTCCTCACATTTTTCTCTAGGTTGTCTAGTACTGACGTTGGTATCTTTTCAGTTCGTTTGATTTAAAGGCAGGAACTAACCTAGTCACCCTAGTAGAGACTACCTGCTCGGGAAGGAGCATGGGATGTCCCGCAGAAGTTAATACGCCTGGCGCCGTTCCGTACGCATACCAGACGTTCCACATTCACGACTAGCTCACCCGTGGCCATTCAGTCTTCGGCACGTCGGTCCACCTTAAACTTTGGGGATTATTATCGGAGTTTTCCATTTCCTAGCTTAAAGCTAATAAATATATATGTAAGTGGGGAATCTTGCGTAAGCAGAGAGAGTTGGGACTGGTTGAAAGGTTCAGTGAATACCCCTGGTACCAGATATCTGATATGTGGTGACTTCAATGCACGCGCCAAAGAGTGGGGCAGGTCGGGAGAGAACACGCAGAGTACTTCCCTTGCTGAGGCCTTGCGTGAGTCGGATGTGGTCTGTATAAATTATGGGACACCAACTAGGCTGGCAATGAGACCGGAGGACCCTGACACGGCCATCGACCTGGCACTTGTATCCCAAGAGGCGGCATCAGGCATAAAATGGAGGGTCCTTGGGGATCATGGAAGCGACCACCTACTCTGCTCTGGATGGGTGGGTAGAGGATGTGTGGGTGTGTAAAAGATATGTGGGTGGGTGAGTGTGTGTAGGTTAGGAGATGGTGTGGGATGTTTGTATGGGTGGGCTCGGGATCTGTGAGTGGGCTGAGGGAGATGGGAGATTTTGTGGCTGGGTGCAAAATTTGTGTGTGGGTAGGTGCGGGATATGTGAGTTGGTGGGGAGATGTGTGTGTGTGTGCGTGGGGGATGTGTGGCTGAGGAATGTGTGTTTGGCTGGGTGTTTGGAGGTGTGTGGGTGGAGGAGGATATGTGAGTGGGTGATTGTTGGTGGGTAATGGGACGGGTAGATGATATGTGAGTAGGTGGGGAGATGTGTGTAGGTGGGTGGATGTGAGTGGTTGGGGGATGTGTGGGTTGGGAAATGTGTGTGTGTTTCGGGTGTGGGTGGATTGGATGTGTGGTGGGTGGAAGGTGTGTGTGAGTGGGGAGAGGTGTATGTGTAGGGATGTAGTGGATGGGTGGGGGAATGTATGTGTGTCTGGGTTGTGTGTGTGGTTGGGTGGGGGAGTAGGAGTGAATCGGGATGTGTGGGTGGGTGGTGGATGTGTCTCATAGCATAGTAATATGCATTGTTTATGTTTACAAAATTCCTTTGACAATGTTTTTTCCTATGTACTGTTGATGAAAGAAAGATGAGTGATTGGAAGGGCCGAATGTAAGACGGGCCTGCGTGCCCAATTTGTTACCCTTTGAAAATAAAGTCTGTTCGTTCGTTCGTTTTGTACTGATACCTAAATACAGTACAGTCAGTGCTATAAGAGCCCACCGAGCATTCAGTTATGATTGTCAGGGTCTTGATAAACGGATTGTGACCACTCTTCGCTCTTGGGGCGCCTTCGATCACAGAGGCGGTCTAAACCAACAAGAAGACTCTTCACCCAACCACCATGGTGGACACCAGAGGTGGAGACATCATGGAATGAAAAGAGGGCGGCCATAAGGAATTGGCAGAGGTTGCTGAGAGCAACAAATTCATTTGCCACAGAATTGGAGAAGGTGGAAAGTTATAAAAAAGTAAAGGTGTATGATTTTAAATTCCAGGCAGCCGAGGCAAACAGGGTGAAGTGGGACCAATTTATAAATGAAGTCGGCGGGGATGTGACATTGGGTAAATTATGGAAACTGCAGAGGCAGATGAAGAGACAGGCGATGCCTGGTACACATGACACCGTTTATGATGAAACATCCGACCTGTGACAACTGACCAGGACAAACGGGAGCGTTTTCTTCCACAAGTTTTAAAACAGATGGATCAGCAAGATAAAGCTATTAAAGATATTGTCAGAGAAGCCTTGTCACCAGTCACGAGGAAGGAGGACTGTGAGGTTAAGGTGGAGGATATTAGACGGATACTGAAGAGGGCTAAAAACACATAGCAAGGCCCGCACGGGGTGAGGTACACCTATATGTGTAACATGAAGGATGAGGACTTGGAGGAGATGGCTCTTTGATTCAACTTAAGCATGGATATGGTGGAAATACCCCAGGAGTGGCTGCAAAGCTACCTGGCCCCACTCCCAAAGCCAGGAATGGATCAAAGTATATTTAATGGATACCGAATAAAAACCCTGCAAAATACCTTTGGTAAAGTCCTCAAAAAGATAGTAGCCCGCAGGCTCCAGTGACATTTGGAAAATCATAAACTGCTTCCCAGAGGGCTCGGAAGTTACCGGCTTGGTAAGGACACTTGGGCCAATGCGGCTACTTTTGCATTTGATGTCTATGGGGGATTCCATGAAAAACAAGAGACAATGGCGGTAGCTTTTGACTTGGAGGATGCGTATGACAGGGTTTGGTATGATCGGTTGATATACACTCTGTTGGACATGGAGGTATGCCCATGCCTTGTCAGATGGGTTGCGGCAGTCCATTATGAGCGTAAGGTTGCACAGCGCATGTGATCCTGGAATTCTTATCCCTATACGATTACGCTTGGGTTACCACAGGGATCTGCCTTGTCCCCAGTGCTCTTTAATGACTACGCCAGTAAAGTTAGGAGGAGGGACTGATCAGAGAGGTGCTTTTTGCAGATGATGCTGCAGTTACCACCCACTCTGAGGAAGAATTGCAATGTCTACTATCTGCATTCTCCAATGCTTGTTCTGAATCTGGTTTGACAATTAGCAAAAAGAAGACACAGATTATGTCACAAGGTGCACATGGGGTACCATCAATCTATATTGACGACGCCGAACTAGAGATGGTAGACCATTTTACATATCTAGGATCAGTGGTAAATAGCAAATTATCCCTAGACCAGGAAATCAACATCCGGATTGATAAGGCAGCAACAACAATGAACAGGTTAAGAAAAAGAGTCTGGGAGAACAGGAAGCTTACTACCAAAACAAAAGTCCTTGTCTATCAAGCCTGTTTCCTTAGTACTCTTCTTTATGGCAGTGAAACCTGGACAACTTACTCACGCCAAGAGAAACGTTTAAACAGCTTTCACATGCGGTGTCTGCGAAGAATTCTTGGTATTAAGTGGCAAGACAAAATCACAAATACTAAAGTATTGGAAAGATCAGGTTGTGTGACGGTTTATTCCATGCATAGACTTCGTAGACTTAGATGGATAGGACATCTTAAGAGGATAGATGATGGTAGAATACCAAAGGACATCTGTTTTGGTGAATTACAGATGGGTAAGAGATCTCAGGGTCGGCCTCTACTACGATACAAAGATGTGTGTAAGCGGGACATGATTGATACAGGCATTGATAACGCACATTGGGAGCAAGTCGCCGCTGAACATGTTGCATGGAGGGCAAACATCAGAAATGGAATAAAGACAACGGAGAAAATTATTGCAGATAAGTCACACACCGAGCGTGTGAGACGTAAGATTGTGCATGATGGTGGAAATGACCACGTGTTCACATTCACCCACTGTGAACGGACATTTACAACGCGAATTGGCCTTATCAGTCACATTCGCAACCGCCATAGGTAAAAGTTATGACTTTGTAAAGCACAAACTACCGTCTGTCAAGACGGCAAGGTGCCAATGAAGTAAAGTCGCAGCTATTGACACACCAGGTGTTGGTAAAATCATGACATTTGCAGATGATTTGCTGGTGTACAGACAGGGCAGAGACAGGTCCAGTTTGGCTGAAGACTTACACGTGGCAGTAAACAGGGTGACAGAGTGGTGCAGGGAAGCAGGGGTCGTTGTAAACCCAGATAATGCATCTGTTGTGTGGTACTCCCTGAATAACCGGATTGTGAAGGCAGATGTCCCATGTATTATATTGAATAGATGCCCTCTAGGAAGAGAGAGAGAGAGTAAACTGAATTACTTGGGTATCACCTTCGACAGGCATATGTCTTTAAAAGATCATGTAGAGGCGTTCGTGGTGAAGGCTGGTAGGGGACCTAATGCTTTGAGGGCGATGGCAGCAATTGGGATAGAGCAAAGAATGCTTTACAAGCTCTTTCAGTAGTTAATAATTTCTGTCACTGAGTATGGCTTGGGGCTGCTGACATTATCGAAGAGCCAGCTTTAAAGGTTGGAGGGCATACAAAATGTGGCCATGCATGTGATTCTGGGGTGCACAAAGTACACACCAATTATATTCATGATGCACATCCTGGCGCTACCAACAATGGCATATAGACATAGGGTTCTTCAGGCCAAATGGTACCTGAGAGTTGCTGCAGATAGGGATCACACTCTGCATGAAACCATGGATATGGTCAAGGGTCATAGACTAAGACGAGGCAGGTCCTGGATGGCACAGGCGGAAATATATAAACGTCAGGTTTTTGTTTTTTTTCTAGAGACCATCAATCGTGAAACAGAGTGGGTTAAAGTACCGGCAGACAAAACAGACTGGTATAACGTAATTGTAACACTGGGTCGTGAGTGCAGAGAATGGACAGCGGGCCGCACAGAGTTTGAAGTGCGACAGCTGATCCAAAGTAATACACATCAATGTGACATGGTGATATATACTGATGGGTCAGTGATGTGAAACAGGCGGAGTGGTTGAGATTTCATTGCGAAGGCTAATATACGATTCTTGAAAAAGAAAAGTATGGCATATAAAGCTGCGACCTCCAGCATGAGAATGGAGGTGGAAGCAGTCACAGCGGCATTCCGTTGGTTAGAGGAGACCACTGCAACACACACTGTCTTCATCGCGGACTCAAGTAGAATGCTTAGTAAAGTTGAGAAAGGAATCTTTCGTGTGGAATGGCTCGCCTCCCTTCAGAGGTCACAGATTGTAAGAATTGTGTGGTATTTTTGCCCTGACTATGTGGAAGTGCGGGAGAATTAATAGGCTGATAGGCTGGCAGGGAATGCACCTGTTGGTGGTCTATAATCTATGGACAAGGGGGAAGTGGGTGTGCGTCTGTTGGAACAGATGGAGAAGGTGGGGGAACAGATTGAGAATTCGTATGTGGAAAGGATGAGATTACGGAGGATTGGCAGAGGTTCTTGTAGAATCTCAAAACTGAGAGGGAAGACCAGGAGAACTTTCAATCAGGTAGCAATGGGAACGATTAGTAGTGTGATTATTTTCTAGCTATTGAACAAGGGGACGGAGCGCATATGGGAATGTCCTTAGTTATGTGATGTTGGTTCGTAGCGCAACTCAACTACAACAGAGGACCATTGGGTTTTTTAATGTTTCAGCTTCTTGAACTAAAAGTAAGTCCATTCCTCCTTAGTTGGATCGCTGCAGCCCTCTTCCAACGGAAAGTAGTTTTTAGATGTGGCAGTTGGACTTCGGAACCAACAACAATATATCCTGGCCTACCACAGGGATCACCATTATCTCCGGTACTGTTCAACGCCTACACAGTGAGAATCACCAGTGAACAGATCACTGGACCTGGCAGGACATTGTCATATGCCGATGATGTTTTAGTGTATCGTTAGGGTAAGGATAGAGAGCAGGTTGCTGTGGAACTACAAACCGAACTCAATCGCATAAGTACTTGGTGTGATGAAGCTGGGGCAATGGTCAACCCAACAAAGGCAACAGTGACTTGGTTCTCGTTGAATAATCATACTGTCAACACTCCAACACCAACTGTAATGCTGTGTTCAGAGACGGTGGAAAGAAAGCAGGCAATGAATTACCCAGGGATACGGTTTGATCGAAGCCTTGCTTATAATGTGCACATAGACCAAGTGATAACAAAGGCCAAGCGGGGTTTGGTGATGCGATGTGGGTGATGGCGGCAGCAAACTGTGAGCAGCGCCATCTATGTCTTCTGTACGAGGGGCTGGTCATGTCTGTTTTGGAGTATGCAATGGCAATCCTGACTCTCAGCCATAAGCAGATAGAAAGGATGGAAAGGATACAAAATGAAGCTATGCGCATTGTTCTTGGATGTACAAGAGATACAGCATGCAGGGCGATGCGCTACCTTCTTGATTTTCCAACCATTGAAGAGAGAATACAAGGTTGCAGGGCACGCGCCTACCTCAGAATTAATGCAAACACACAGCATCCACTGCATAGTGAAATTAGGAAGGTGAAGGGCAGCAGGTTAAAAAGAGGACGGTCGTGGATGGGTCAAGCCGAAGACATTCTTCAACAGGTGTGTTCACTTGAGGACTTAGAACCTGGCGAGGAGTGGGTGCAAGTGCCAACAGACTTCTGCACATCCTTTTCAGTTTGCATCCAACTAGATAGAAAATGCAGACAAGAAAATCCGGCTGCTGTTGAGGCTGAAGTACAAGTGTTGATTTTCGAGAATTCGCTAGACGGTGACGCGGTCATCTACACAGATGGGTCGGTCGTCCGACATGTGAGAAGCTCATGGGCCTTTACAGCTCGGGCCGGAGGGAGAATTGTGAAGGAGGACTCTGGTGCTTTCACTGAAACCACAAGTAGCCTGACCATGGAAGTCATGGCAGTAAGTAAAGCAATAACATGGCTCGAGACACGGACATTCACTAGGGCTTGTTTCCTTAGCGACTCAATGAACATGATCAAGAGGATAGAGGAGGGGTCGATCCGAAGAGAATGGTTGCTGCCTCTGGAGTGGTCTCGGCTGGCAAATATTAGTTTCATCTTCGTGCCAGGGCATGCGGGAGTACAAGGAAATGAGAGGGCTGACAAGCTCGCAGGTGAGGCTACTGTGGAGGGCGGACGCGCCATGGACCAGGCTGACATTCTGAATGCTCTACGAGAAGTAAAACTTTTGCGAGAACCAAGTGATGACTGTGAATCTACAACAATGGCCAGACTGCTAGAGCAGCAAATTAAAAGAGGGGTGGCCAAACAAGAACATTACTCAGGAAGCCAAAGAAGATTGATAAACCAACACAGAACTGGCGTCGTTAGCCGCTACACGCTGCGGGATTTGCTGAGGAGGGGATCCGAGCACTTATGGACTGAATGGTTCAATGTGCAATGAGGATGATCTGTCGACTAACTAACTAACTAACTAACTAACTAACTAACTAACTAACTAACTAAACTCTACTCAACCCTTTTCAGTACTCGGCGATTTACTGAGGTGAGCATGCTCTGTGATTTCCGCCTTTTACACTTGTACATTTTATGTAGTATACATTCTGCAGTACCTAACGAGATGCAGCGAACTATACTAGGCAATAAATCGTGCAATCTATTGTTTGTGTCTTCATTATTCAAATTCACTAAGGGAAAACGTTGTTTTGATTTCATGACGAATGATTTGATATTATATGAAATTGTTTAATATATAATGACAGATTGGTATTGTTTCATGTATGATGAGTGTCTTGATATAAACAGACATTGTATAATGTATGCTGAATGACTTGATATAAACTGAAATCGTTTATTGTTTAACTGTGTCTATTTTAAAACTTCTGCAAATGTTCGACTATGTCTGCAGGTACCTACCCAAGTGTGTACACTCGTGTCTCTGAATACCTGGACTGGATCGCAGCTAGAGTTTAACCTATCACGGCAACTGACCTACAATGTGCAGAACTAAAGTCACATAGTGTCACATTCAATTTTGCCATTAGAGTCGGAATAAACTTGTTTCCAATAATACTTGTCTTCGCCGTCATCATTATAGACAGTCAACTAGATGCTACATGCGGTATCATCGAGTAATATATTCATTACTACGACGGGAAGTCAATAAGTAGGTCACAAATGGCTGTATAACAATAACTAAATATGATAACAACTTGAAACCGATTTATTTGTATACATACATTGTCCCTTTATTTCCCAACATAATTTCCACCAACATTGATGCACTTATCCCATCGTTTTATCAGTCCTCTCAAACCGGCTGCATAGAACGGCGTGCCCTGTTTTCTATTATATAAAAAATAAAAAACGTTTTCACTTCACATTCATCTTCAGCGTCATTCGTGAAATGTCTCCCGCCAAGGTGGATTTTCATTGGACCAAACAGGTGGATATCGCTAGGGGCTAAGTCGGGGCTGTAAGATGGATGTTCCAGAACTTCCCACCATTGTTGGTTAATTGTCTCCAGAGTTAATCGAGCCGCATGTGGTCTGGCATTGTCATGAAGAAGCAACACTCCTCTAGTCAGCAGTCCTTGACGTTTTCTTCGAATGGCATCATGAAACATCGACATAACTTCACAGTACGATTCAGAATTCACATTGTCACCTTTATTCTTGACATTGGTTAAAAGCACTCCTTGACAATCCCAGAACACTGTCAGCATAACCTTCCCTGCGGATGGCGTAACCTTGAATTTTTGGACACAAGGCGAAGAAGGATGTTTCCGTTGCATTGAAGCACGCTTTGATTCGGGCTGGTAGTCAGCATAAACAGGAAGCATTTCCTTATGAATGTCCTTTGCAGGAAGTCCTTTTGCCCACAATAAACGCTCAACAGCACGTTGCGCTTTGGTTGTAGACCCCGTAAGTACAGTCGCCATCTTGTTTATGCGCTGCGCATGCGCATGAGACACCTAGCGCAACCTGACGAACGGGAATATAAAGTTCGATGTGGCTGTCACCTAATGACACCTGTAGAAAACACCAACTACATTTACCTGCCATTCCACATAACTGTGTGACTTACTTATTGACTCGCCCTCGTATTTATGTACTTAATATACAGCATGTGCCTGCTGATGTGTGATCAGTTGTCTATTTCTGATGCTTACTTATCTTAATGCATCAAGTCTCTGATAGGTTAAGGTGAGAAATGTTACAAATATTAATGAACATTAATAAAAGGACACTACATATTATAACAAACATTATTATAACAGATCCGCATGGCAGGGAAGCCACGGTAGCGCTGTGGCTAGAACGCTTTGCCTGTTGGTCGATATGATACTGACCCATTCAACCGTGGAGTTCCCATTAGTCACAGAATATGGAGCTAGTAAACCCATTTCGGCACATGCTGCGCTAATCATTACACGCCTCCACCCCTATAGACGTATATAGTTCAGCAGTTTGCCAATGCTTTCCAGATCTCATACCATTATATGAAAACTAACGCAAGGCTGCCAGATCGCCTGCAGCTGTGTTTCGAGCACTATATGCGTGATAACGAATTGCATCCAAATAAGACATCAGAGAAGCTGTCACACTGCTGTAGTCGGTTGTTAAAGCTACTGATGAAGGTGGTATTACAGCAGATGCTATTAAAACCAATATCAACAGCTCATCTGAAACATGTACAAAATAATGAGCACGGTGTGAAAGAAGGATGTCTGATGAAGCTGACCAAAGAAGACGGACACACAGAAGTGCCAATATTATAGAGTAATAATGTTATTGTCTCCGTGGCCAAAGGCATGCGAACGCGGTTTGTGAGCCGCTTACCAAGCCTTCGAAGCGCAGCCACGACCGATTTTTGCAGCTGACAGTGTCGCGTTGTGTTATAACGTGTTGGTATGAGAGCCGGTCGCTCAGAAAGCAATGGCAAACTACTGAACGTAAAATTTTGCCCTGTACATCAACAGCAGCTGAAAATTGATGTGTTGACTGCACCGTCCTGTAAGGGATATGCAACACTTTAAAAAAAAGTTATTGTCTATTCCTGGGAAAATATTGAGCATGATGATTAAGGAGAGATTCAAACATGCTATTGACAACTAGCTTGAACAGTCACGTTTTCTACCAAACACTCAGAAGGAGGACTGAGATTATGGTGGAGGATATTAGACGGGTACTGAAGCGGGCTAAAGACACAGCGCCAGGTCCGGATGGGGTGAGGTACTCCCATATGAGTAACATAAATGATGAAGACTTGGAGGAGATGGCGCTTTGTTTCAACCTAAGCATCAATACGGCGGAAATACCCCACGATTGGCTGCATAGTTACCTTGTCCCACTCCCAAAGCCAGGTAATGATCACTCCAGACTTAATGGATACCTACTCATACCCCTGCACAACACGTATGGCAGCATATAACAAACAAACAAACACCGACACAAAACTACATGAAACACACTACATGACAATATGAAGGGTACTTATCTGAATCTGTATTCTAGCTTGGAGTGACTGACGACTGACACACCTTCGACGATTATCAGTGGATTGTATGGACGGGATGTATGGTCAACGGGTCAAAGGTCAATACCGTCAGAAGCTCAGGTATTGGCTAAACAACACGGCGGGAAGGGGGTGGGGTGGAGAGGCGCCCATGTGGGCAAACGTTAAAAATTAGGATAGGCGAAGATGTCACCGACGCACTTCGCAATTGGCAATTTCTCGTTGTGCGCTCGAAACACAGTTGCGGCAGATTTCACTGCGGCCGTCCTCACAGAGGGGCATGAGTAGCGGTCGCTCGGAAAACGATTGCAAACCTCCAAACGCAAACATACCAAGAAATCCCAAACAGCAGAGATAATGCTGGGGTAGACTGCGGCGTCCTGCAAAGGACATGCAACTACCTTTTTAGTAGACTATTCAACTGGGCGAGGGGTGGGAGGCGTGGGGTTTGGAAGTTAAATAAAATTGACTTGGACATTGGGGTCGTGAGGTGAGAGTGTACCCAACTGGACGATGAGACGGTTTTCCAATGTTTGACGATCTCGTTCGTGGGATGCGCACGATTTGATCGCCGTGACCTGTATGTCAGCCACGCCACAGTGGTCAGGACTGTTGAATTGCATGGATACTGGTTTCTGGGCGCCACTGTTGATATCAGAAAGATGTTGTCTAAATCTGTCAGCAAGACGTAAACCAGTCTTCCCGATGTATCTCATGTCACAACATGTGCAAGTAATCTCATAGATAATGTTGCGACTCGTGCATGAGAAACCTTCACGGATGTGGAATGTCGTCGTAGGGAATGCCAGACTCTGGGTTTGAAGTACATATGGGCAGGTCTTGCACACGCTCGCAGACAAGCCACTGTGCCAGGAAGAGACTTGTGAGGTTGGGGTAGATTTGTATGGACCAGTACATCCCTGAGGTTACGATCTCGCCTGTACGCTACCAGGGGAGTCTCTCAGAAGACATCGCGAGTGGTCGGGTCCGCCTGGAGAATGGATAGATGTCTCAGGAGAATGTTTTTGGCAGAAATATTGTGGGGATGGTAGGATAGTGAGAGGACAGGTCTATTATTTCGTGGTTTCGACCTGGATGAGCGTTTCTGATCACGACTGATAGACTGACAGCGGTGAATAGCTGTAGACAGAACATTCTCAGGAAATCCAGCATTTCGTGGGCTTTTTGATGGGAGTCGTTGTTATGGTGTACAGACAGGACAGAGACAGGGCCAGTTTGGCGAAAGACTTACAGGTGGCAGTAAATACGGTGGCAGACTGGTGCAGGGACGCAGGGACCGATATAAACCCAGACACGGCATTAGTTGTGTGGTACTCCTTTTATAACCGGATGTCCCAGGGATTATGTTGAATTGATGTCCTCTTAGCCGAGAGAGAAAATTGAAGTACTTTGGTATCACCTTTGACAGATGTTTGCTTTTTAAGGATAATGTGGAAGCTTTGGTGGTGAAGGCTGGTATGGGACTTAATGCATTGAGGGCTATGGCAGCAACCGGGGTAGATCAGAGAATGCTGTACTGGCTCTTTTAGCAGTTAATAATTTATGTTATTGAGTATGGTTTGGGACTCTGACAGTATCAAAGAGCCAGCTTAAAAGGTTGGAGCGCATACAAAATGCTGCCATGCGGGTAATCCTGGGGTGCACAAAGGACACACCAATTAAATGCATGAAGCATATCCTGGCGCTACCAACAATGACGGATAGGCATAAGGTCCTTCAGGCAAAATGGTACCTGAGAGTTGCTGCACCCCGCTGCATGCAGCAATGGATATAGTCAAGGGTCATAGACTAAGACGAGGCAGGACATGGATGACACAGGCGGAACTTTATATACGTCAGGTGTGTGATCTAGAGACCATATCGTGAAAAAGAGTTGGTTGAAGTTCTGGAAGACATGACGGACTGTCACAGGGTAATAATAACACTGGGTCGTGAGTGCAGAGAATGAGCAGCGGGTCGCACTGAGTTTGAAGTGCAACAGCTGATCCAGAGTAACACACATCAAAGCGACATAGTCATCTACACCGATGGGTCAGTGGTGAGAAACAGACGTAGTGGTTAGGGTTCTATTGCAAAAATTAACGGACGAGTCTTGAAAAAGGAGAATCTGGCAAATGAGACTATGATCTCCAGCATGAGAATGGAGGTGGAAGCAGTAACAACGGCATTCAGTTGGCTGGAGGAGACTACTGCCACACATATTGTATTCGTTACGGATTAAAAGAGTATGCTTAGTAAGGTGGAGAAAGGAATGTTTCGTGTGGAATTGCTATCGTCGCTTCAGAGGTCTCTGATTGTGAGAATTGTACTGATATTTTGTCCTGGCCATGCGGGGGTGCGGGGGAATGAACAGGCTGATAGGCTAGCAGGAAATGCACCTCTTGGTGATAGATTGCCTATGGACAAGGGTAAGGTGGTCGTGCGCCTATGGGACCAGATGGAGTAAACGGAGGAACAGATTGAGTACTCATATGTGGAAAAAATGAGATTACGGGGGATCGGCAGGGGTTCTGGAAGAATCTTAAAACTGAGAGGGAAGACCATGAAAACTTTTAATCAGATAGCGGTGGGAACGATGAGTAGTATGACTCTTCTCTTGCTATTGAACGAGGGGACGGAGCACGTATGGGAATGTCCTGAGTGCAGTGATGTCGGTTCTTAACTCAACTAAACTTAACTCAACGACTAAACAGATCTTGCACTGACGAGATAGCGAACGACCTTACTCTTACTTAACGAACAAAGCATTTAACGGAGATCGCGACTTTACATTGCATTTGGGAACAATGAAAAGGCCTTTTGTGGTTATGACGTATTGTTTTGTCATCCAGCAGAGCTTCTCAAGAAATGTTGCTAAAAATGTAACCCGCATTCAGAGAGACGGTGCAGCGATTAACAATTGTCCACGGGAGACTTAATTGAAACTAACTTTGTTTAAAATCCAGCCCATTGATTGGCTGAGACAATGGAAAATTTATCGTTGGCTGGATTGACTGCCGGCCCTGTCACTCGCCATGTTATCTTGAAGTTAGCGGGTCACCCCAGTGTTAGTGGGGATAATTAATCGCCTATAATCCTCTGCGTTTTGGTGAGCATTATAAGAGATATCTTATTTTATGTATTAAGATGAATGCTTTGATGCAACAAGTATCATGATTGAAGTGGTTTGAGAGAAAAGATGAGAATAACTTTTCATTGAAAAGTTGGCTTGAGTATCGCAGTCTGCCACATCGCCGTTTTGTCCAGCAGGCTTTCCTAAGGCTTGCAATCTCAATTTTGCTATGTTTAATCTTTCTGATATGCTTTGTGAACATATTGTAATCTCAAATGCATATCATCTGCAACCTGTCTCTGTGTTATAAAGTGTTTTCTCTTTGAGTGCATATTTTGTACCTCTTTTCGTATACTCGAAAAATGTTACTATCTGTGTACAACTTAAATAGTCTGTTATACAGGAGAGATGTTCACACTTGACTTCTTGGGCACTCTGGCACGTCGTTCAGAAAGTAATGGCAAACTACTGAACGTAACACTTGCCTAGTACATCAACAGCAGCTGAAAATGCTGGTGTTGACTGCAACGTCCTGTAAGGGATACGCAACAAAAAAAAATAAAAAAAAAATACACAGGGGTGTGATTGTCTTGTAGTCTTGTTCGTACATGATTTTGTGGGAACGAAGGAAATGTCAGTTAGTTATAATCTCAGGTGTGTCACCGTCCTAGATCTCTAGGGGATTGAAACTCGGGCTCATACAGGCAACAAACTCCGTTCAGATACAATCTAGCATCATTTATTTACATGTATATTACAGTGCGCTGGCGAAGCGAGTTTTCACAAGCCAGCATTCAGCAAGTTGCGTATCACAGGAGTTTACAATGAACATGATTAACACAACAACTCTAGCAGCTATCTAAACATATGTCTAAGACCCCTAAATACAATTGGGTCTACTATCAAGTCCCCTTAAGGTAAGCCCTGTTGCTTCCTCGATGTCCAGTCCGTGTCTGTCTTTCCACACGTGTCGCAATCCGACACGGGTGGCAACTCTCTCTGAGTTTCTCGTGGACCCCGCAATCGGCGGGCCCCATCAGTGTCAACGGGGCTGTGGACACACTGACCGGTCCTTCGAGAAGGCTCTGGATTATTCGAGCCTTCGAGTGACTCGGTTCTTTCCTTTTTGCTGGAGTTCTATCCCTTCGCCAGTATCTCTTACTTTTATGTTGGTACCGCCCTTATGTGAGGCTGTGACAGGAGTCCCCCTCCCCCCCCCCCCCTGCTTTGATGGGTTCTTATATGGTAATTAGTTCTGTACTAATTCTGTCACAGGATCACATAAAGTCGGTGTTTGTAGTTTGGTGGATAGTAACTTGGCAACTGACATATCTGCATCACCAACTCATGTATTCTCCCATACATCACTTTAAGATGATTGCTGACGAGGTTTCTCTCTTCTATGTCCTTAAACATGCTTATCTGACCGAAGTTCCGTGACGTTTCACAGTTGTTTTTACAACCGCGCCCTTCTCAAGTATCCATATGATGCCAAGATATTAAAACTCTGTGTAAGAGAGTTCTAACAAGACAAATGTCTTGGCTATTTAAGTACACCTGCACATCTTGTCTCGTGTGTGTATTTCGATACATTTTTACTTCCGTATGTTGTATAATGCTGAATATGTAGTTATGCTGTTGTTTTATCACATCTAACTATGTGTTCCTGTTGGCTTGTTTGTGTATTGACTGATATGTTGCTGTTTCTAATAAAGTGACTGTATTTTAAGTGTTAGTGTTCAGTTTTGAGTTTCTATAAAGTGTGTGCTCACTGTGTGGTTTATCTCTAAGCGTCACGAGTTGGGATATCCCTTGTCATGAATTACCCCAATGTGTGTAATGCATGATCGGGCATTCCAAGCAGTGGTGCTTAGATGTAGTGTATTAAATACTAAATATGTATCAACAATTAGACAGGTAATACATTTTTACATGAAAGACGCAGACAAATTAAAATAAATACGTTTTGCGTACAATTTGTCCGCTCAGTATATCGCTCTCTCATTTAATTCATTCACTCTGTCATTCATACATCTTTTATACCAAATAGTATTTTGTTAAAATATATAAATAAAGTTGAGGTAAGTCTTATTGCCCTTAGAAAAAATGGATTAGGCGATATGTTCCCTTTAAAGTAACAAGTACTTTTTGTACGTGTACTCAAAAAATGGTTTATAATTTAAATGGAAAAAATTGTATAGGAAAAATATTTCACATATGAGTGGAAATACCTGTAATATTATGGTAGAAAATATACAAGTTATAGGTTGACATATTTTATATACATAATTAAATACAAGTGTAATACATATTAACTAATAAATAACTAATTAATTAACTAACTAAATCCAACGACGATGTGTGTGTTGTCCTCCTGTTGTCCGTGTGTAGTGCCATCAATGTTAACAGTTAATATAGCTGTCACTTGCATGTTGTAATCGACGTAGTTCTATTCCGGCTGTTTGCGAAGTTTCTTAGCAATAGCGAGTATGCAGTGTTCTTAATCTTTACAGATGAATGTCAGTTCACTGGTTGAAATCATTTCACAGATATTATGTATCGCTCGGATTGTTTTTAACACCTTGGCAATTGGTAATATTGGGTTCTCAAAGTGTCATGTTCGTGGGTGTTATACGTAACCTATTCACTTGGGCGTTGATACTTCTGAATGAAAGTTCTCTAGTAGGTGTAGAGGTACACTGTTCTATGCAACAGACTAAAATATCACAGCTTCTTATATGGCGAATAATTAATGTGCCTAGTGTTCGTCTGCTGGTGCATTAGTTTGCCGTGATAAAAAGTCAGCAATAATGTTATCAGTGCCCTTGATATGGCGGATTTCAAAGTCGAAATCTTGAAGAAGAAGACACCATCTTTCCAAACGATGGTTCTTTGGAAAACCTTTCTTAAGTACCAGCAGCGGCGAATTATCGGTTAAAACAACAAAATGCGAACCTAAGAGGAACTTAGATAATCGACGCATACAAAAAAGTAGACTTAATGCCTCCAACTCAACTGTGGAGTAATGGATCTCTGCCCTTTTCAGCTTGCGGCTGACGTAGAGTATTGGGTGTCTCAAGCCCTGAAATTCTTGCATCAGGCATCCTCCAATTGCGATAGCACCCGAATCTGTGGTCAAAATAAAAGGTATATCTATGTTTGGTAATCTTAATACTGGTGGGTTAGAAAAAATGGATTTCAATTTGCACATTGCATCCTCTAAGCGGATACTCTTACAACATTTTTCTGGATGATCTTTTGTCAACAGATTAGAAAAAACTGATGTGAGTTCTGCCCAGTTTGGTATAAACTTGGCATAATAGTTTATGAGACCTAATAGGCTTCTAACCTGTTTCTTTGTAGTTGGAACTTCTAGGTTGAGAATTTTTGATACGATTTTATCATCTGTCAACAGTTTGCCTTCGGAAATCCTATGACCTAGGAAGTCTATCTGTTTATAGCCTATTTCAACCTTGGAAGGTTTGATAGTAAGTCCAAAAAGAAAGATTTGGTTAAAGATTTGTTGGAGTGTAAGTAAGTGAGAAGTCATGTTTGAAGAATGGATACATATATCATCAATATAAGATTGCACGTCTTTGATGCCGTGCAATAGAAGTCTAGTTAACCTGACAAATGTGGCGGGAGCGTTCTTGAGACCAAATGGAAGATATCTCCATTCGTACAGCCCAAGGGGTGTAGCGAATGCTGTTATATGCCTTGAAGAGGGGTCTAGTGGTACTTGCCAGTAACCTTTAGCTAAATCAAGCTTAGAAAATAAGGATGATTGAGACATATTCAAAATGAGGTCTTCACAGCTGTTCATTGGCTCAGCATCTGTCGTGGTTATGGTATTTAATTTTCTATAGTCTATGCACAAACGAATGGTTTGGTCCTTCTTTTTCACCAGGACAATTGGCGAAGAATACTGGGACACAGATTTCTGTATTATTCAAATTTTCTCTTAAGTCCAAAATTTCTTTATCTAAATTTGCTCTATAATGTAAAGGAATCGAATATGGTCTACATTTGATCGGTGTCAGATCTGTCAACACAATTGAATGTGTTATTTTGTCAGCCCGTCCAGGTTTGTTTGAGAAGATAGTTCTAAAGTCGTTTAGAAGAGACAGAATGTCTTGTCGCTGCTGTTGTGTCAAAGTGTCAGAGATTTGTATGTCCTTCATAGTACTGTCGTCGTTCATAATTGGTACTGGAATTTCCGTATTGTCTACGTCCGTCTGATTTATTACTGACGCTACTGTTTGTAAATTGTCTTCAATGTCATTGTCGTCGTCGTCGAGACTAATAGTTGTCAATGTGTCGTTAACTTGGTCGTACTTGTCGTTATCCCATATTGTCGGTACTGTGAATATGTTTTCGTCGTCTTCGTTGTCACAAGAATGAGTCGTTAACGATGCTTCGTTTGTCGAGGTGTCAGTCAGTAGGGTAATTGTCGTTTCGTTTTTGTTGTCATTCTTGTCAGTCTGGTTGTTGTCATCTGTTATCTGCGTCTGCTTGTTCGTGTCACTGTCATTTCTAGAATAGTATGGTTTTAACATATTTACATGGAATATTTTCAACTTTCCATTCAAAGAAATTTCGTAATCAACTTCCGAAATCCTTCTCACAACTTTAAATGGTCCCTGCCAAGAGGTTGATAGTAAATCTCTCTTGTCAGGTAGTAATAGTAAAATATCTTGATTTGGTTGTAATACAATCGTTCTTGCCCCTTTGTTGGCGTACTGCCTGTACCTAAAACCTTTCTCCTGTAATGATGTTCTGGCCAGTATACAGGATCTAATGATTTTGTCTCTGGTGTCAGTGACCAAATCATAGGTGGAAACTGGTAATTGGGTGTTTACAGGTTGTGATATTATATCTTTGTAAATAGTGAGAGGTCCTCTTGGGTGCGCTCCATATATCAATTCAAACGGAGAGAACCCCGTACTTGATTGTGGGACTTCTCTGTATGCGAACAGCACCGTTGGGAGAAGTATATCCCAATCGGCTGGATTTTCAGCTGTCACTTTGGATAAAATATGTTTTAGGTCCCCATTTAATTTTTCGCAAATTCCGTCCGGTCGATAGGGACTTGTAAAACATTGTTTTATGCCTAGTAACTTAGTTACTGATTGGGTGGCATTGGATATGAATTGCGTTCCTCTATCTGATATTATCTTCTCCGGAAAGCCAAAACGGGAGAATATCTGTAATAATACGTCCGTCACATCCCTAGAGGAGATAGATTTTAATGGAATCATTTCTGCCCATCTCGAACACAAATTAACAAGTGTAAAAATATATCTATTTCCTTTGTTTGAGATGTGATTCAAAGGACCTACTAAGTCAACCGCCACGATTTGAAATGGTCTCGAGGCAGTTGTGGTTGATTGAATTTCTGCCGTAGGTTTTTTTTCCCTTTTTCATTAGTTTCTGACAGGTATCACATGATTTACAGTGGGTTTTTATGTCACGGCAAAATTTAGGCCAATAAAATTGGCTCAGGACTCTGGCCCTGTTTTTTTCGTCACCCATATGACCTCCAAAAGGTGAGTCATGGGCTATATGTAGCACTTTTTCACGATGTGACTGAGGTAGAACCACTTGCTGTATCGTGGTTTGATCTCTGGTATATAATCTTGTTAGCACATTGTTATTTAATCTAAATGTCAAAGAAGCGTTTTTCGTTAATTTTGGCTTTAATCCTACTAGCCGAAAATATTGTGAAAGGGTTGTATCTGCTTTTTGTTCTTTTATAAACTCGATGGTGGTAATATTAGGTGAAATGATTTGTAGTGCTTCCTGAAGTTGGTCAGTGTGGGTTTTGTGTGTCGTTTGTCTTGTTACTATATTAGTGTGTTGTGTGTGTTGTTGCACATTTACAGGCTCAGTAATTTGAGGATCGATGGCGTCCTCAGTTCGAGGTGTTAATTTGATGGTATCATTGAAAGATTCAACCGCCCCTGTATTCTGCACCTCTGTGAATTCATTTCGAATTACGTCATCGGTTGTCTCCCTTGTGCTTTTGGCAGTTTGAGACAAGCATGCGTGGTTTTTCACTTTGGACTCGCTGTTTGGTTTTTGGATACAGTTTTTCTGTTCCCATTCTCTGATTTCCCTTTCAGAGCAAGATCTTATGTTGGGAAATACCCAAGGATGATTTCAGCGGCAGGATTTTCTAGTACTGCACATAGCACTTGTCCTGATATAAAAGGTGTCCGAATTTCGGCAAGTGCAAGGGGGTATCTTTCAATCGTGCCTGCGAATGTGCGACACGTTACGTATTTGTGTGTGTAGTCTTTGTCGTTAACTAATGTTCTCTTAATTCCACAAAGAGTGGCTCCGGAATCTCGTATTAATGAACATTGTTTGTTGTTAACAAAACCTGTTGAATAATTTAACTGGCCTGTTGGTGATAAGGCTGCGTTGGCCATTTCATTAGAAACTGGGATTGTGTGGCCACATAACAAAGTTGTATCAAGCTGAAATTTTCTACAGGTGTTACATTTATTATCAGTGATGGTATTAATGATGTCTACTGCATTACCTGACTCACTCGCACTTTCATTCTGGATGTCACATTCGTTCTGTTGTTCAATTTCTTCATCTGAGGATGTGTCTATTAATGCGGCATTGGCCTGCTTCCTCATCTTTCTCCCATCACAAACTGATGAAAAATGCCCATAGCTCGAACAAAAAAAAAAACATTTAACCACTCTCTGATATGCGTTCCTTTTGTTCCTTTGTTTTTCCACTACCTTTTGGAGATGATGTGGATAATTTGGTGATTTGTCACACATCGCGAACTGTTCGTGCGTCAGATGACAATACTGGCACATGACTGGTTTTGTGAACTTAGAGCGTTGTTTGAACCTATTTTCATTTGGTTTCGAATATTTTGTGTTTGTAACCGCTGCTGTTTCATTTTGGCTCATGTTTAGCTGAAAAATATTGCGGTTCGCTGTAAAATATGCGCTCCCTTTATTTTCTATTTCTTGGATGGTTCTACAATCCATTTGTCTCAAAAATTTCGAAAAAGGTGTTGGAATTGTGCTAATAATTTTATCAATTATAATTAGCTCTTTTAGTTTATCATGGTTGTTATTTGTTTTCGCTGAGGTTATCCATTTTGTACAAATATCTTGAACTGTAGACACGTAGTCTATGAAAGTTTGGTTAGGTGATGGTGCTAATTTTGAAAACTGTAGTTGATAGCCTGCTGTATCTAGTGAAAAAATGTTGGAGTATTCTCTGTTTTAAATAATCATAATCTTTCCTCATGTCTTGTGGAACTGTTTCAATTACTTTTAAGGGCTCTAAAGCTAAATTTCTCATCAGAATAAATGACCAGTCGACTTTTTCGACCTTATGGTGAGTCATCAAACACTCGAAGTTCTCTAAGTATGCGCTTATAGAATCTCCTGAACAAAATGCTTTGACAAGGCCTTTGTATTTGTTGTATTTTTGTTCATCTTCTTTACTTCTAATTTTGTTTACTGACATTTCTAGGTTGGAGTCAATTTCCATTTGTTTTAGTTTTATCCGTGTCTCTGCATTTAATTGGGCTGCTTGGTCGCAGCCTCAAGCTCCATCTGCATCTTCTTCTCTTGAGCCTGCAGTTGCATTTTCTTTTCTTCAGCTTCCATTTGCATCCTCTTTTCTTGAGCTTGCAGTTGCATTTTCTTTTCTTCAGCTTCCATTTGCATCTGCATCTTTTTCTCTTCTCTTTCTGCTTGTATCTTTTTCTCTTCTCTTTCCATTGCTCTTTCTTCCCGTGCAATATTTTCTGCATGTGGCTTTTGTGCCCATTCTGAAAGTTTTTCCTCAACATATTCTAACCTAATACCTAATTCAATGCACTGTTCTAATGTTGACATCTTGTACTTTAGTTATTATTTACTTTCTTGAAATTAAATCCTTTTGAAATTAATTTGGGTGTACAAAAATTGGTTATCCCCCTTAATCTTTACCTTCAAATTTATATGAGTAGATTTACTTGGTTATAAGATACATAAAATCAATACATAGAAAAAATGTTACATTAATGAATGAGGATGAGGAGTATCGCTTAGGGATGTAATGAGACTGAAATGAAACTCATCTTATTTTCCCTGAGCTCTCGACTGTAGTCTTGTTTTCTCGCCACTGCTGGAGTACAGGTTATCTACACACGATAATTCGCGGAACAATCTGATGTTGGAATAAAAAAAAAATTAGTAACTGTCAATGTAATTGTCACAGTCATGTCAAATTTCATAAACATTATCATCATTTGAAATATTTTTGTAGAGGGACTATAATAGCCTATTCACAGATAGCTGCAAAGTTTTTAACTTTGTCATGTGTTAAAGTTGATATATTATTTTACTTGGCAAACCCTAGAGCTGTTCTGAAAAGTACTGCTTATGATTGCCAAAACCGGCGCTTGCCCCCAAATAGCCTGTCACCGTCCTAGATCTCTAGGGGATTGAAACTCGGGCTCATACAGGCAACAAACTCCGTTCAGATACAATCTAGCATCATTTATTTACATGTATATTACAGTGCGCTGGCGAAGCAAGTTTTCACAAGCCAGCATTCAGCAAGTTGCGTATCACAGGAGTTTACAATGAACATGATTAACACAACAACTCTAGCAGCTATCTAAACATATGTCTAAGACCCCTAAATACAATTGGGTCTACTATCAAGTCCCCTTAAGGTAAGCCCTGTTGCTTCCTCGATGTCCAGTCCGTGTCTGTCTTTCCACACGTGTCGCAATCCGACACGGGTTGCAACTATCTCTGAGTTTCTCGTGGACCCCGCAATCGGCGGGCCCCATCAGTGTCCACGGGGCTGTGGACACACTGACCGGTCCTTCGAGAAGGCTCTGGATTATTCGAGCCTTCGAGTAACTCGGTTCTTTCCCTTTTGCTGGAGTTCTATCCCTTCGCCAGTATCTCTTACTTTTATGTTGGTACCGCCCTTATGTGAGGCTGTGACAGGTGAGAGGGGGAAATGCAGCAAATAACCACGAGCTTGGCAGGACGTGCATTCTCCGTCTGCATTGTACCCCTGTTGAAGGTGTCTAGGCTAATAATTTATGTCCAGAAATTTACCAACAAGATTCTTACTGCTTGACTTACTACATGAGTGTTCTTGAAGTCAATGCACTTATTATGATGGCAGAATTTGGTGGGTTGTGGAACAGCGTTAATTGAACTCCCTACTTTTAATAGTCTAGGGGGAAGAGAATCATCTGTTCTTATATTCTGGTTTTGAGATGTTGGGTAACTGCCCACTAGATGATTCCTACGTTGTATGGGAAAAGATTCACATGCCTTCTCTTTTATGTGTATTTTACCTTTTATGTTCGTGATTGTTACTGCTGGAGTAGACATAATTTCAACCCAGTGGAGACAGACACATGATGATGATTATGGTGATGGTGATGGTGAGGATGATGAAAGAGGAGATGACTGATCTGGTAGCTAGCCTTCTGCCATTTGTCAGTGGTACTTACCTAATGCTGTTTGTAGCTATGGGAAGGAGATTTATGAATTGTTGACATGAGGCCATTGTTTCAGGTATTCGGTCCATGTTGTGACATCGGTACTATCAGGACGTTTTGACGGTTAAGAGGTGGCTAACCCCTCAGGAAGCTCCAGTATCAATCCCGAATAGATGTACATATTGAGTAGATACCTCACTCACTTTTGGGGTGAGGCAAAACTCTACAGTTTTGATGTGTGTATATATATATATATATATATATATATATATATATATATATATATATATATATATATATATATATATATATATATATATATATATATATATCTTCTTCAGCGTTCCGAGCCAATGAGGTTCTTTGCTGCAGAAACAATCCGCCTCCACTCATCTCTCTGGTTGACCTTCTCTTGCCAGTCGTTGATTTCAAGTGCTTGTAGGTTTATATATATATATATATATATATATATATATATATATATATATATATATATATATATATATATATAACAGCTGCATGTGGCGGGATGAGTGGCAGGATGGTGGGTTGGCTCTTCCGGAAGTCTTCTGAACAGGGAGACCGGGATATCTTTTTGTTGCACCAACCCATACACCGATGACAAAAACAAGAAAGCTCTCCCTCGTCGAGGGGTTAACAGCTTTCTCCGTAACCCCGAATACTCTCGTGGTTGACGTGAGCGGACGAGAATTGAAAGCGGTTCGAGTCGCGCCAGTGACTTATGAGAGTATGGAGCCGGTCGCTCAGAAAGCAATGGCAAACTACTGAGCGTAATCTTGCCAAGAAATCAACAATCAGCTTAAATATGCTGATGTTGACAGCGATGTCCTGTAAAGGATATGCAAAACATTAAATTTTATATATATATTAAAGAGAATGTTTGTTTGTGTGTCCTTTATGCGTTCCGGAACGGTCCATTCGATTGAGATGAGATTTTCTACAGATGTTGTTCTCACTCCCGCGGATCCAACTGAAATAGTTAGTTAGTTTAAAACCAACAATTTTTCCTCAAGCACGAAAGAAAAAGGCATTACGAGCTTCAGTTACAGACGAAGAAATGTCCCGCCATCTTGCTCCAAGGGAACTCACTCTCTGGTTAAACCAGAAATTAGTTATGAACAGTGTGGATTTTTAGAGGAAAAGTGAACAATCTACTTATATACTTTATATATATAAAAGAGAATGTTTCTTTGTGTAAGTGTCTTTTATGCGTTCCCAAACGGTCCATCCGATTGAGATGAAATTGTGTACAGAAGTTGTTCTCACTCCCGCGGATCCAGCTGAAATATTTAGTTAGTTTAAAATCAATTTTTAATTTTTACACGAACGAAAAAGGCATTACGAGCTTCAGAAACAGACAAGCAAGAGGAACGGGAGCATCAGAAACAGACGAGCAAAGGGGACGGGAGCATCAGAAACAGACGAGCATCGGGAACGGGAACGGGAGCATGGGCCGAAAGCGTACTCTGTGCGCTTAGAGAAATGTGTTTGAATGTATAATGACTATTGATATGAATTAAATAAGACTCTCCCCGAAAGGGCCTAGGCGACGACGGGCCGGGTCGTCAGCTAGTGTGTGTGTATGTATATATATATATATAAAGAGAATGTGTGTGTGTTTGTGTGTGTGTGTATATATATATACACACACACACACACACACATTCTCTTTATATATATATATATATATATATATATATATATATATATATATATATATATATATATATATATATATATATATATATATATATAGGTGACACCTTGCAGTCTTGACAGACCAAAGTATGTGAGTGGAATGTGGCCAATATTCCATCACAATGTCTGGGCAGAGCTTCAGAGAATCATGTGGCGCCCAAACGACATGACCTCTCTCTCGACCTAGTCTTGTGTATTCTAGAGGAATGGGTAACCAATACGTCTGGCACAAGGTAGGTTGCAGACGCTGGCGGCTCAGCGTCAATCCACCGAGACCTCACCACCACGAGCCGGTGGCGAGTTATGGCCAGACCCTGACACCCATGGGACCCGGCTTAGAGGCGTTCAGCCAAGTCCCGCAGGTGAGGGCCTCGTACGAGCCCGGACCATGGGGGAACGCACATCTGTCGAACACAAGTGTCCGGACCTGTGTAAAGCGTGCACTATCGTCAGACTCTCCACCTGACTTTAGGCGGCCCCCGCGACCAGCGGGAATAGGCCCTCCAGAGCTACAGCAGGGGATATTGCCTGTCTATTTGCAAGCAGATCCCCCATCCTTCAACTGTGCGGATCTCGCGACCGACGAGAATATATATATATATATATATATATATATATATATATATATATATATATATATATATATATATATATATATATATATATATATATATATATATGTATATATATATATATATATATATGTATATATATATAATGTTGAAAGGTTATATGGCCTGCCCTGTTCTGCATATCAACTGTCCGACTAGCGGCTGTATTTCTGGGTTGCTGTTTGTATGTAGGCACTCCGTCATTGTCATTGGAGTCCCAGTCTTGGCGAAGTGATCTCTTAGGTCCCTTCGCTCACTATTGTACTTGTCGCATGCTGATAAATAGTGTTCAATGGTATTGTTCTCTAGGCATGATCTGCAGAATGGGTTTTCTCTTGCGTCTTTCCAGTTTCCAAGTCTGATTTCCCACAGCTGTCTGTTTGCCGGCGCTTTCATGTTTGATTTGGCTTGTGGTTTGTAGCTGGATTCGCCCAGTACCTGGTATGCATGACGACCTCTAGCGCTGTCTCGCCACTGTTTCCTCCATTTCTGAAGTATGAAGCTTTTGATGATAGTCTTTCCTTCTACTTTCCTAGGCCTGTGCTGATCTTATTACTATTGGTTAGTCCTCGTTTTCGCGGCTCTGTCTGATTGTTCGTTACCCGGAATACCCCTTTGCACTGATATCCATCCGATGGTGACTTGGCATCCCATGTACCTGAGGTTGGTGGCTGTCGCTAATATCTCCTCTTTTATGTCGGGTCTGTTTCCTCTAGCGAAATTCCCGAGCGTTTGTACTGAGGACAGGGAGTCTGTTAATATACACAGACTCAGCGGTGGTTTTTCGGCTGCAGTCTCCAGCCCTTTCAGTATGTCTATCAGTTCGGCCGTGCATTCTGCTGTCTGGTCTGTTAGTTTGAACTTTTTCTTCAGTTTCCAGTCTGGGACCACTACTCCTGCTCCTACCTCTCCCTGTTCGTTCTTGGACCCGCCTGTGTATATTATGAGGTTGTCCTTATTGATTTCTTCTATGTACGCCTCGGCCACGTCTCTTGCATCTGTGTCCTCCGTGTCTTTGGTGATGGTCTTCGCGTGGCTCGTGTCTGTGAATGGGACTGTTAGTTCCCATGGTGGGATTGTTGGCTTGAATCGTCTTGTCTGTTTCAGGGTTTCTGCTAGCACGGTTTCTTCCTGCATCTTCTCTGTTGCTTCCCATCCTGCAGGTCTTTGCAGTTTTACTATTCGGATGCCTCCCCATTTGCTGCGGTTGTCACTGAAAGTTTGGTATCCAGGGTGGTCTTCGTCTTGTGCTACCTTTAACCGGTAGTTATACGTCAGCTGTTTACGCCTCAGACTCAGTGGTAGTACACCCAGTGCTATCTCCATGGCTTCTTTGGATGTCCCTTTTCCAGCTCCAAGGATGGTGTTTAACGCTTGGATCTGTATGGTGTATAACCTCCTTTTGTTGGCTTCTGATGCTGAGTCGCAAACAATGCTGCCATATTCTAGCTTGCCTCTGATAAATGCTTTATAGAACATCAGCATTGGTTTGGTGTGGGCACCCCATCCATTTACTTTTATCACTCCCAGTAGGTTGCTTGCTTTCTTGCATTATTCTAATGTCTGTCCTGTGTGTTTTGACCAGTTCATTTGTTCGTCTAGGGTCATTCCTAGGAAGACTGTGCTGCTTGTTCTATTAATAGTTATCCCGATAATCTGTATTTTGTAGTCCTTGTTAGAATTTATCTGTTTCTTGTTACTAAACACCATGCTGACTGTTTTATTGGTGTTGATATTGTCCATCCATGCGGTTAGTTCGTCTGCCTGTTTTTCGAGGGGTCGTCTTGTGGTTTTTGCAGACTTTCCACTCTTCCATATGGCGCAGTCATCCGCGAATTGTGATAGTCCTGTTCTCTGATCTTGGATCTCCTCTGTCAGGTCATTCACCAATATTGAGAAGATTTTGGTGAGATGACCGAACCCTAGGGCATGCCGTTATCTTGCGCATATGTGTCGGATACCTCATTCTCTATCCTCACTGAGAAGCTTCTGTCTTTGAGAAGGTTTTCTATGTATTTGTAGGTTCTTCCCACTATGCCTACTTTCTTTATCTTGAATAGTGCGGCTTCTCTCCAGCATTGATCGTACGCATGGGCTAGGTCCATGAATACAGCCAACGTGTTTTCCCCTCTTTTAAATCCTTTCTTTACGTGATTTTCCAATTTGATGATTTGGTCCATCGTGCACCTGTTGGCTCTAAACCCGGACTGCGTATGGCTGTACAGTCCATTCTTCGCCATGCAGAATGCTATTCCTTTGTTTATCACGGTATCTATGACTTTGCCCAGGTGTGATGTCAAAGAGATGGGGCGGTATGATTCTACCCTTATTGGTCTTTGGCTTGTTTCTTGACTGGTATTACCGTGGCTGTTTTCCACTGTTTGGGAATATTCCCAGCCTCCCATATTTCATTATACAACTTAGTAATTGTTTTTATGGTTTTATCTGGGGGATTTTTAAGTTTAATATGTCAGCTCCCGCTGCGGTTTCGGATTTTTCTTTTAGTGCTGTTACCACCTCATCTGTTGTGCAGCATGATGTCAGCATCCATATAGTGGTCTTCGATGTTCTCATCTGTTGTGTCTATTACTCTTGCCTCAGCTCCTCCCTTTTTTGTCTTTCTTTGTCTGTTGTTGGAGCAGACTTCGTGGAAGTATTCTCCGAACACCTTTGCTTTGTCTAGGTTTGTTACTGCTGGTGTTGGACTTTTGATGGTTGGGAGTTTGCTGGTCTTTTATTTCCTTGAATTGCTTTTATTTGCTTCCACACCCTGGTAGTCGGTGTGTCTGGGCTGAGTGTCTGGCAGAACATTCTCCACTCCTTTTCTTTTGCATGTTTTACTACTCTGTTTGCTTCATTTTTGCATTTCTTGTATTCTTCGAAGTTCTCTTCCGTGTCTTTCTGTACTTCTGCAGAGCTCTTTTCCTATTCTGTTGTGTCGCTGTACACTTATCGTTCCACCAGACCACTGGGTTTTTGAGCGACTGTTTTTGGGATCCTTGAGGCACTTGTTTGTTCGTTCTTAGATTTTCTGGCATATTTCTGTTAGGGATATGTTTGATTGCTATCCGCAGTATGTCCCTGGTCAGTGTCTCCGTGTATTTATCAATGTCTTCCCGCTCCTGTTGCTCCTGGTCTGTGTTGGTCAGCCCTTCTCTAAACTGCTCCCATTTTGCTTTATTGAAGTTAAAAGTTGGCCTGTTGTTGATGGCGCTTAGTTGCGGTTTTGTTCTTGCGTTAATTACTATAGGTAGATGGTCTGTGATCGTGTCCTCTGTCACTTCCCACTGGTTGCTTGCTAGACCTACAGTGGCTATTGTCAGGTCAATCACTGTGTCTTGGCAGTTTGGTCTGGGATCTATCCTGGTTATCATCCCATCGTTGAGCACTGGCAGCTGGATGTCCACGATGAACTCCATGAGTTTTGTACCAGCCCTGCCATTCTGTATAGCTCCCCATGTGGTGTGGTGACAGTTGACGTCTCCCACTATTAGGGCTTCTGATGTAAGTCTGGCTTGGAGGACTTGGGTGTCTTAATCCTTAATTATCCCTCTAGGACAGTATACATTAATTATTGTTAGGTTTTTAGGGTTCCCTGTGATAGTTGCAATGACACACTCCAAGTTCTTGGGGAGGAATGTTTCATATGTCACAATCTTGAACTGTTCGTGTACTAACATGGCAACCCCGCCCCCTTTCGCCTCTTCTCTGTCCTTTCTAATTACCGTGAACCCACAGCACCTATACTGTTGATTTGGTTTTAGGTGGGTTTCTGCATAGTGTTTTCTGCATAGCGTGTGTCAGGTCTTAGTCAGATATGACTGAGCTACCGTACAACAGTAGACGGTACTACCTGCTTTCTGTTCGCGCCGAACGTTGGGCGGCGCTTACTAAACCCAACACCCCACATTGTGCCAACGGCTTCGGGCGAGAGAGCGCAATTGGGAGGATACAAGCCTTACACTGGTGCGAGGAAATGCAACCTAAAGACAAAATGTCATGGCAGGGCAGACCAGGCCTTGGTTGGCGGCTGGTCTAAGATCGAAGCTCCATCAGGCGGACAGGTAGAGCATTGCTTTGCTGATCCGGCAGCTTCCGCAGCTTGTCTTGTTCCAGATGTAGAGGTGTTACCTTTCCTCTGGAGTGAACTAAGTTGGCCGAGAGAGGGATCATGCTGCATGGGCAACATATGATCTTTATATTTTAGCCCAGGCTATGTGCTATGGAGAGGCAATAACTCCACCACTGGCCTTAACCGGTCTCGGATCCAACGCGAGAGGCAACTGTTACGGTTATAAGTCCCTGTCAATTGGCGTAGACATAGGGCTCCACGCGTTGATTCTGACGGTGGGAGACACCTACAGGTGTCACTGATCAGCTACCGCCCGTCTCAAGCTGGGCAGCCCCCCGGCCAATTGGGTGCTATTCCGCCACAGCCTGTCTGCTTCAATGGGTGCTTGGGGCTAGGACAAAATCTGAATCGCAGGCTGTAAAACCAATGCACAAGGTACTAATAAAAAAGAAAAATAGAAACCTCAAGATACGGCTTCAACCTGGAACGTGAGAACCATGTGTCCAGGATTGTCCACTGACTTGACCAATATTGACGATGTGAGAATAACGGCTGTGATTGATGTCGAACTCAATCGTCTTAACATTGATATTGCTGGCCTGCAGGAGACTCGCCTCGCTGAGGAAGGGTCATTCAGGGAAAACAATTACACCTTTTTTTTTGGAAGGGTAGAGGGCAGGCATAAAATTAGGCAACACGGTGTGGACGTTGCAGTGAAGAATTTGCTACTGGGAATGATTGAAATTCCAGCAGGAGGAAATGAAAAACTATTATCCCTGCGGTTGGCAACCTCTTGTGGTTTTGCCACCATTATATACTGCATATGCACCGACACTCGATTCCTCTGATGATGTGAAGGATTCGTTCTGTGAGGAGTTAGACTCCGTGACCAAGGCAGTTCCAATATCTGACTACATTTATATGCTCGGTGACTTCAATGCTCGTATGGGCAAAGACTCGAGTTCATTGCCAGTGTGCATTGGAAAATACAACATCGGTCGCATGAATGAAAATGGGCAAAAGCTGCTGGAGCATTGCACCAGAAATGACCTATGTAATACAAACTCCTTTTTTAAAACAAAAGAGTTGCATAAGGTCACATGGAAACATCCAAGATCTGGCCATTGGCACCAGCTGGACTTCATCATCAAACGGAGACAACATCTGAACCATATATCATTGTCTCTAAGTTACTACAGTGCCGACTGTGATACGGATCATTCTTTGGTTGTTGCAAGGGTTAGACTGAGACCAAAGAGAATCTACACAGCTAAACACAAATCTAGCCCCAGGATTAATGTTATTAACACTCACGATCCTGAAAAGTGCTTTCAGTTTCAACAGTAACTTGAAGACGCTTTCACTGTTACACCAGAAATATGTACAGTAAATGAAAAGTGGGGTCAACTTAAGGAAACTCTTTATAAAACTGCTGTAGGGGTTTACGGCACTGTGGATCATAAGAGGCAGGACTGGTTTGCGGCAAACAGCCAGACTCTGCAGCCCTTAATTGATAAGAAGAAGATAGCTCTCTTAAGAAACAAGGAAAGACCAACGCGTAACACTCTGAGTGAGCTAAAGCAAGCTAGGAAGGATGTGAAAAAGGCTGCCAGGCAGTGTGCAAATGATTATTGGATAAAGTTATGTGAGTCCATTCAAATTGCAAGTGATAAGGGAAACATCAGAAGCATGTATGAAGGAATAAAGAAAGCCTGTGGTCTAATGATCAAAAGAAGTGCACCATTGAAAACCTTGACTGGAGAAATCATAACTGATAAGAAACAGCAGATGGACAGATGGGTAGAGCACTATTTGGAGCGTTACTCAAGTGAGACCAAACTAGCGGATGATGCCCTGAACGCCATAGAAGCTCTACCAACTCTTGACCACCTGGACACACTTCCCACCATAACAGAAGTTAAATGTGCTATAAATGAACTTGCATCTGTCAAGGCTCCAGGTAAGGATGGGATTTCAGTAGAGTTTATCAGGAGTGGGCAAGACACACTCACTCTACAGATCCACCATCTAATAGAGCTACGCTGCCGAGAAGGGCAAGTCCTACAGGATGTCAAAGATTCAAGCATCATAACACTGTACAAGAACAAGGACGATCGGAGCGACTGCAACAACTATAGGGGTATCTCACTTCTGTGTATTGTTGGAAAAGTATTTGCCAGAATTGTTCTGCGCAGACTTCAAGTCCTAGAAGATCAAGTCTACCCCGAATCACAGTGTGGCTTTCGACAGAACCAGTCTACCATTGATATGATATTCTCATTGCTACAAATGCAACAAAAATGCCGTGAACAGAATCAACCACTGTTTATTGTCTTCATCGACCTCATAAAGGCATTTGAGTTGGTCAGTCGTGAGGGTCTGTTCAAGGCACTAAAGAAGATTGGCTGCCCACCAACTCTTCTGTCCATTGTGGAATCGTTCCACACAGGCATGGCGGGTATAATGAAGTTTGATGGTGCAACTTGTGAAGAGTTTGAAATCAAGAGTGGAGTTAAGCAAGATTGTGTACTAGCTCCCACCCTCTTTGGAATATACTTTTCACTTCTACTAAAATATGCCTTTCGTGATCAGGATGGTAGTACTGATCAGAAAGTTGCTTTTTGCAGATGATGCTGCAGTTACGACCCACTCTGAGGAAGAATTGCAATGTCTACTATCTGCATTCTCCAATGCTTGTTCTGAATTTGCTTTAACAATTAGCAAAAAGAAGACACAGATTATGTCACAAGGTGCACATGGGGAACCATTTATCTTTATTGACGACGCCGAACAAGAGATGGTAGACCATTTTACATATCTAGGATCAGTGGTAAATAGCAAATTATCCCTAGATCAGGAAATCAACATCCGGATTGGTAAAGCAGCAACAACAATGAACAGGTTAAGAAAAAGAGTCTGGGAGAACAGGCAGCTTACTGCCAAAACAAAAGTCCTTGTCTGTCAAGACTGTTTCCTTAGTACTCTTCCTTATGGCAGTGAAACCTGGACAACTTACTCACACCAAGAGAAACGTTTAAACATATTTCATATGCGGTGTCTACGAAGAATTCTTGGTATTAAGTGGCGAGACAAAATCACAAATACTGAAGTATTGGAAAGATCAGGTTGTGTGACGGTTTATTCATTGCGCAGTCTTCGTAGACTTAGATGGATAGGACAAATTAGGAGGATAATTGTAGAATACTGTGGGGTGGTAAATATAATAAATGAGAATAAGGACAAGTTTTACTAGGGGTATTCCATATGAATGAGACCTCAATCCCAAACACTCAATAGGAAATAATACACTGGCTCGAGAAACCCCCAAGTATTGAACAAGGCAGAAAAGGGTGCAAGTTCAACACTAATATAGAAGAAATGTTTCCCATAGAAGGCTGGGAGATCCGGGAAGTTCTACCACAGACACCCGAGTAACTAGTCACTCTACCCAGAAGGTGTGTCTATGTGTAAGTGCCCCGCCCCACATTTAATCTCCCACATATATATATATATATATATATAAACAATGACAAGTATCCACTGTCATGCACATCCACAGTATTACATAACAGAGGGACAACAACCAATGTTAGACGCAACAGCTGGATTACATGACAGAGGAAAACAGCCACTGTTAGACAAAAACAGTGCAATGACTCACTGTATCACATAACAGTAACCATAACTGGACTATAAACATCAACTTTGGTACAATATGTTTACAATGAATTAATTTCAAGGCTTGGTTAAACAAAAAAAACAAAACAAAAAACAACAACTGTATTATGAAAACATTTGGGTCTTGGACAAACCCTGTTGGCTGATTCATGTTGACATGTACATGAAAGAATGGATCATATTCAGGCAATGCACACAATTTATACAACCATAACAGACTTCCCAAAAAATCCCCAAAAAAGGTTCACAACAAATACATGTGTTACACACAAACAAAGTAAATAATCCATACAAAGACTTAGATAAAGGAAATCTATCTAATCAGTCTCTAGAACTATCCTATGGGTCTGTTGATTACTCCGCCTCCTTCACAATCTCCACTAGAAGAAAAGTCTGGCCATAATCTCACTTGCTATAATCCAGGAAAACAGCTGCTTTGCATATATCCACCTATTCAGAAAATTGGGGATTGCACACACACACACACACACACACACACACACACACACACACACACACACGGAGCTTCCACCTCCGGATCATATATCCAAAGCGTAAACATGAAGGGGTAATCCATATGAATCCACCATGGAAATACTGTAATCCACCAAGTCACAGCTGCTAAGTAACTGGGCTAGGGGCTTTCCGGAGTGGTATAACAGACAGGTATAAGTCTGAAGCGTTCCGGCATGGTGTAACAAACAGGTGTTCATGTGATTGATTCGATTAGGATCAGGCACAGCAACTTTCAGCATCTTTGGATGAGGAGGGACATCACATAATCCATAGTATTTCCTGACAGAACTAACTTGAATTGGGCATGAATATTCCAGCCCTTTTCTGGATTAAGATGTAGGCTCTATCTTTTTTCAGCTAAATACATGACTTGATTGACCGGGAGTTGGTATATTGCAAGATTGCTCATGTCTGGGATATGATGGATGAGAAGATTCAAAGGAAGCTGAGAGTCCACAAAAGCAGTTGGTAAATCCATACTGTTCAATGATGGTGAACCCCAGACTATCCCTGAGCCTCTGGTATATGACAGTTGAATGAGGAATCAGGCGGTGACTTTTAGAAGAGGGTATACGCTGAAACCCATCTAGGCCAGGCATGCCTCATGTCTTTGCAGACATTGAAAAGATTAACACCGTCTGTAAGTTCCCAGTGGAGGGAAACCACTTCAGCATAGTCACAGTCCATTAATTATCCAGGCATTGACATTCAGGTTCAGGGTGTGTGGCAGTAACCAGTACTCTCTGTAGAATATTAGGGGTAGACTGATAACCCAGTTTCCTGCCTCTAAATCCAAGCGTTGACTATAAATCCAGTGCCAAGCATGGCGACTAGTGCCAATACTCCACCCGCCTCTCCAGCGCTGTATAGTGAAGACAAAACAGGGTCGATATACTTTAGTAATAAAACCCAATATTCTGATAACAGTGTATCATAATAAAATATATATTATGATAACAGTGTATCATAATAAAAATAAAGGAAACAAAAGGGAAGAAGAAAGCAAGGTGTTTCTAGGTTCCTAGCTCTTGTCGCCTACTGTAGAGATTTGACCCACCCCAAAAGTGAGTGAGGTATCTACTCCATATGTACACCTCTTCTGGACTGACACTGGAGCTTCCTGAGGGGTTATTCACCTCCTAAATATCCAAACATCCTGATAGTACAGCTGTCACAACATGGACGAAATCCCGGAGACCCTGGCCTCATGTAAACAATTCATAAATCTCCTGTCCATAGTTACAAACAGCCTTATGTGAGTACCACTGACAAATGGCAGAAGGCTAGCTACCATATCAGTCATCTCCTCTTGCATCATCCGCATCATCACCATCATCATCATGTGTTTGTCCCCACTGGGGTGAAGTTATGTTTACTCCAGCGGTAACAAACATAAACATAAAAGGTAAAATACTCATACAAGAAAAATCATGGGAATCTTTTCCCCATACACTTGAGATTATATATGTCATACGAAATGAAAATCCCATAACATCGTTTATGAAAAAGACTACAGACAATCATACCTCTGTGTATTTATAACAATATAAACAAAAGATTAACTGCTAAGTGCATTAAAAGTCAAGTGCCACCATCTCTTCTGTCTAACAGAATATTTGAGTTGTACACAGATAGTAATATTTATCCATCATAAGAAAATAGATACATAATATGCACTGAGAAGGAAAACTTTATAATACAGAGCCAAGTTGTGAAAGATAAGCATTTAGGAATAAAATAAGTTCACAAAAGCATACCAGAAAGGTGACTCATATCAAGATTACATTGTAAACCTTAGGAAAGCCATCTGAACAAAATGGTGATGTACGGCCTTGCAGACCGCAACCTCAAACCAACTTTTCAATGAAAAGTTATTCTCATATTTTTCACACATACACAATTTCAATCATGATACTAGTTGCATCAAAGCATTCATCCTAATACATGAAATGATATGTCTTATAATGCTCACCCAAAAGCGCAGAGAATAAGTGGGCTATTAATTATCCCATTAACATTGGTCACTCACTAACTTGTAGATAAAATGGCGAGTGACTGGCCCGGCTTTGTCCAGCTAAGCCTTTGTCTTGTTAACGCGCCTTTGTTTCCGGGGACACAGCCAATCAATTGGCCTATTTTGAAAACAAAGTTCGTTTCGTTAATTCTCCCGTAAGTTTTAATAGCCTCTACTTTTCAGGTAGCGCGTATAGCAACGTCTGCTGGAAAGGACTAGTGGATGAAAAACATACGTCACAAATACCACAGGACATCTTTTTTGGTGAATTACAGATGGGTAAGAGATCTCAGGGTCGGCATCTACTACGATACAAAGATGTGTGTAAGCGGGACATGATTGATACAGGCATTGATAATGCACATCGGGAGCAAGTCGCCACTGAATGTGTTACATGGAGGGCAAACATCAGAATTTGAATAAAGACTAAGGAGAACATTATTGCAGATAAGTCACACACCGAGCGTGTGAGACGTAAGATCGTGCATGATAGTGGAAATGACCACGTGTTCACATGCATCCACTGTGAACGAACATTTACAGCGCGAATTGGCTTTATCAGTCACATTCGCTACCGCCATATGTAAAAGTTATTATGCTTTTTTAAAGCACAAACTATCGTCTGTCAAGACGGCAAGGTGCCAATGTTCTGCATAGCATATATGCAGTTCTGGCTCCCCAATTGTGTCATGATGTCTGGGAGGTGGGATTTAATGCCTCTGCAGTTCCACTGTATTATTTTCATGTTTCTAGTATCCATTTTGGTTCTAATGTTATTGCTGTCTGTCCGTGTTTCTGGTTTTTCTTTATTCCGTATCTTTCAGAGTCTGTACTGGTCTCATTGTCGTGGTAGCTGGTTTCTTCCTCTACTGTTAGTATCCGTTCGTTCTGAGAGTATGTCACTGCGCTGTCCTTGAGTATTCCGCGTTCTCTAGCTATAGTAACATTCCTCATATCTCTCAGCTCTTTCTCGAATTTTTCCATTTTGCTGCTTATTTCTCTCCATTGTCTGCAGTCTAGCCCCTTCGGTTGTTTCTTCTTGTCGTTGGGCCTGATCGTCTCCCACATTTTTTCGTCCTCTTTTTTTCACCTTCAAGTTAATGTTTTCTAGCTTTTGTTCCATGCTGTTGATGATTTCGTCCACCCTCGCTGCAGTTTATGGTAAGGGTGTGTGGTTAAGGGATGTGTGGTTAAGGGATGTTTGGTTGCGGGATGGGTGGGTGGAGGATGTGTGGATTGGTAGAGGATATTTGGGTGGGTGAGTATGTGTTGGTTAGGAGATGGTGGGGGTTGTTTGTATGGGTGGGCTCAGGATCTGTGAGTGGGCTGGGGGAGATGGGAGATTATGTGGGTGAGTGCGGAATTTGTGTGTGGTAGGTGCGGGATATGTGAGATGGCGGGGAGATGTGTGTGTGTGCGTGGGGGATGTGTGGTTGAGAGATGTGTGTTTGGCTGTGTGGTTGGAGGTGTGTGGGTGGAGGAAGATATGTGGGTGGGTGATTGTTGGTAGGTAATGGGACGAGTGGAGGATATGTGAGTGGTGAGGAGATGTGTGTGGGTGGGGGATATGTGGGCTGGGGAATGTATGTATGCTTGGGGTGTGGGTGGATGGGATGTGTGGTTGGTGGGAGAGGTGTGTGTGTGGGGAGATGTGTAGGTCTAGGGATATGGTGGATGGGTGGGGCATGTATGTGTTCCTGGGGTGTGTGTGTGTGTGTGTGTGTGGTTGGGTGGGGGATGTGTGGCTGAACGGGGGATGTATGGGTGGGTGGTGGATGTGTCTCATAATATGGTAATATGCATTGTTTATGTTTACAAAATTCATTGGACAATTGTTTTTCCTATGCACTATTGATTAACGAAAGATGAATGATTGGAAGGGCCGAATGTAAGACGGGCCTGCGTGCCCAATTTGTTACCCTTTGAAAATAAAGTCCGTTCGTTCGTTAGGTTGTTTTTTTCCTCCATATGCTTTGTGTCCTTTGCCATCCTTTCTTCTGCTTCCTGTAATCGTTCTAGTGCCTCTTTTAGACTCTCTTCATCTGTTCTTGTGTCTAGTCTTGTTTTTGCGTGCTACTGTCGTTTGTCGTCTGCTGGTTTGTCGGCTACTTGCTATCTCAGGTTGGTCATGCCTGTCTTCAATATCCGTACCTGGGACTGCGATTCGGGGCCATTTTTGGACAGGCCCTGCACACGTTTAACTATCTCGAGGGGTGTTTTAGTCAGTACTGACTCCCTCCAGGCTACCAGATCTCTTTTGTATGCAGGACATCCTGTATACCTTGCGCTGTGGTTGCCCCGACAGTTGGCGCAGGTTCTCTTAGGGTTGTGTTCTGCATATATCACTTTTTGCATCCTAGCAGTCGCTCCTCCAATGCGGACCTCTACAGAACTTGCAGGTTGGAACTTTCTGTCTGCAGGTTTTCCGGAAGTGGCCAAATTTCTGGCAAAGTGTGCACAGTGCTACTGGGGAGACGTAGGCATCGAAGTGCTTGGGTTCCTTGTTCAGTGATATATGGCTCGGTATGTCTTGTCCTTCACATTTGACTTTCACTACCGATGTGGGTTTTCCTTGCCCGTTTATTATTCTTTCTCCATCTACAATCTGTATATGCTTATTTTCTTTTCTGAGGTCGTTTATGATTTTAGATATGTCCCATTGAGGGTTGATGCTTTGACCACTATGTCGCAGGTTGGTTTGTAGATGTCGATGTCCACGCTGGTTTCATGTGTCAGAGAAATATTGACGGGTTTCTTTGTGTCTTTGATCTTTGTAATGATTTCATCCATTTTTTCCGTCTTGTTGGGGTGTGCGACTATCTTTCCTTGTGCTCTGTATACTTTACTCACGGCTCTAGGTCCTAGTGCGGTTTCCAGCATTGTCCTTATCTTCGCGTCGACCAGCGATTTGATGGATAACTGTCCAGGCTTGTCTTGGGTTATTTCTAGTCGTATCTTCTCGATCTCTGGACTGCCCGTTGGTCTAATATTTTGGGATTCGGTTGGGTCTCTCTGGCTGTGGAATCGGTTATCAATTCTGATTGTGCTGGCTGCCGGTAATGTGCCGGCTGCTATTGATTTCTGTTTGCCTCTGGTAGGTCTACTGCTTGCCTTCCCCCGGTTAGTACTCGGTTTAGGGCCGGCGGCTGCCTTTTCTGAATACAGTTCCTTACTTTTGATGCCCTAAATATATCCTATATATATATATATATATATATATATATATATATATATATATATATATATATATATATATATATATATATATATATATCATG
>OY992885.1:54109806-54139806 GCA_963921405.1 Cepaea hortensis | reverse complement strand
GCGTGGTGATGATTCTAGTAACCATAGGTATACATCTGTCAGGAGGTAAATCTCCAATATCATATACTGTGTCTAGCAGTCAGGTGACATTTCAGAAAATGAAGAGTATCTTATGCAAGATGTCACTATCATTGAATGTAAGAAAGAGAGTGCCGAAGTCCTATGTCCAACCTGTTTTGCTGTATGGCAGTGAATTTTGGAATGTAAATTAACAAATTAGGAAGAACCTAAGGTCTATCAACGTCAATGTGGAAGCACTAGACTCAAGTTTCGCTCTCGTTTGAGCTCGTCAGTAGTGCATATCCCCGACACGACCCGGAAACAAACCCTGGATCACTTGCGTGTGAAGGGGGTGTGTAACCACTAGACCACGCGGCACAAGTGTCCAACGGAGCTGGCTGTTTGTGTGCCACAAATACATCTTATATATAAAAAAGGATGTATGTATGTATGTGTGTATGTCCTTTATGCGTTCGTGAACGTTCCATCCGATTGAGATGAAATTTTCTACACGTCTTCCTCTCATTCCCGCGCTGCCAACTGTCAGCGTGATTATAGTGTGAAATCGGCTACTTACTTAATATTATTTAATATTTCATTTTTCATTATAATTTCAATATATCAAGGGGACTTAACTCAGTAAAAGTTACCTCAAGGGGCATAACTTTTAATAACATTGCTATATACTTTATAGTCATATTGTTGCATGGTTTTAAAAGACTTATAAACTGTTTGTCTATAGTTATTTACCGGCATATGAGTTATAATAAATAATGATATAATCTTTAAGGCATTTTCAATGTTCTCATAAAAATAATGCATACTGCATAACATTGTAACTCATATTTTTATGCTTAAAGAAGTTATCTACAGTCATGTAGGTGATTAAAAACAGTTTTCATTAAAAATAATGGATGGTGTGTGGAAGGACATTCTTTTAAGTAACTTTTTGTTGTTGTATGAATTTAATGAGACGCTCAACGCCAGGAGCTTGGCGAAGCCACGCATGGTCAGATAGATAGACAGACAGATAGTCGGGAACGGGAGCTTATATGACTACTTATATGAATTAAATGAGATGCTCCCCATCAGGGACTGGGTGAAGCAGGGCCGGCTCAGACAGACAGACAGACAGACGGATAGACAGACAGACAGACAGTTATCTAAAGGCATATGCGTTATAATCCTCTCCCATGCTCCTCCCTCTTCTACCCTCTTCCTCCTCCCCTCCCACTCCTCCCTCTCCCTCCTCCTCCTCCATCCTCTTCCTCCTCCTCCTCCCTCCTCCTCCCTCTTCCTCCTCCTCCCTCCTCCTACCTCCTCCCCCTCCTCCTCGCTCTCCTCCTCCCTCCTCCTCCTCTTTATCACTCCTCCTCCCTCCTCCTCCAGCCTCCTCCCTCTTCCTCCCTCCTCCTCGTCCATCCTCTCCCTCCTCCTCCATCCTCCCCCTCCTCCTCACTCCTCCCCCTCCTCCTTCCTCCACCTCCCTCCTCCTCCCTCCACCTCCCTCCACCTCCCTCCTCCTCCCTCTTTCTCCTCCTCCCTCTTCCTCCCCCTCCTTCCTCCCCCTCCCTCCTCCTTTTCCCTCTTCCTCCTCCCTCCTCCTTTTCCCTCTTCATCCTCCCTCCTCTTCCCTCCTCCTTCTCCCTCCGCCTCATCGCTCCTCCTCCCTCCACATCCTCTCTCCTCCTCCATCCTCCTCCCTTCTCCTCCTCCCTCCTTCTCCCTCCTCCTCCTCCCTCTTCCTCCTCCCCCTCCTCCTCGCTCCTCCTCCTCCCTCCTCCTTCCCTCCCTCCTCCTTCTCCCTCCTCCTCCTCCACCCTCCTCCTCCTCCACCCTCCTCCTCCCTCCCCCTCCTCCTCCCTCCCCCTCCTCCTAATCCCTCCTCCTCCCTCCTCCTCATGTCTCCTCCTCCTCCTCCTCCCACCTCCTCCTCCTCCCTCCTCCTCCCTCCTCCACCTCCCTCTTCCTTCTCCCTCCTCTTACTTCTCCTTTTTCTTTTTCTGCTGCTGCTGCTGGCGCTGCTCCATTTACCCAAGTTAATTGTTGGGGGAAGATGTAATGATCTTTCAAGTGCTCTTTCTAATGCTTTTTGACGTCCCAAGAAATGTACTGGTACCAATTTATGCTTCCTGGATCTAGGTAAAGTGTTCACAGGAAGTCATCCTCGAAGGGGATTCGCACACATCACTACAGTGTCGGCAAGTATGCGTGGTAGAAACTGCGGTAGCGCGTCTCTCCGAGATTATGTAAGGCTGTATAACAATTATACAAGTCTTAGAATTCATAGATAATTACAAACACAAGTAAATTAACAATAATCATGAGGCGCATAAGACATCACACAAAAATACAATGATTTACTGGAAAATATTATGCAATTTTAGCAAACATTCTGTTATCTTTTCAAGAACCAATCATACGATATCTGACTAATGCAGACAGAAACAATATATTGCAAAATTTATTGCCTGTCACATTTTTCTGCATCTCATCAGATGCATACTACTGAGAATACTGGAATATATAATGATGTAGCGTAATGCATCTTTTCAACTGAACTACACACAAACGAACATGTTTGTATGTTTACATTATTCACATTCACAACAAGACAATACTATTTTGAATTTCTGAAACATACGATAATCATTGTATTTCATTTTGTTCATATCTCCTGATCCTATCACAGCAGTCTCAATAACTATATTTACCTGAGATCATTATGAATTCTTTTATTCCCGCATGTTTCTGTGTGATGTTCTTTAGCGACCTATTCCTTATATCTCTTTAGTTTTACCTGCAAGTATTTTCAATTGTAGATCTAGATGCCCAAGTTTCTGGCCTGGCCAAGATTTTAATAACACGCTTGCCTGTCTGCTTGGTAGTCTTGAGAACGAATCCCCATCGAGGTGGAAATGTTTTCTTTATTGGCCTGAGCTCTCAGATCGCCGCAGCCTAAACTGAATTTCAGAAAATTTAGTGGAAAGTAAAGGTGGTCACTGTGATACTGACCACATCGTCCATCTAGTGAGGATTAGTCTAAAAAATTATGGGGTTAAAACTACATGTCCAGTACGTCTCGGTGCCTGGAAAAGGATCCTTTATTTCACTTTTTCCTTCAACAAGACATCAGACTTTTTGTATTCTTGTAAATAGAGCGATGCTGTCCTAGTAACGGGCCAATACATAAAGAATGTATAGGCGGTTGATTACAATGGTCACGACTAGTGAGAAAGATACGGTGTTAAAAAGTAAAATAATCACAAGAGCCTTTAGTTTTATTTGGGGAAATAAAACCACAAAATCATCAACTTTATTGATTTTGTTTATCAAGAAATATAAGCAAGTACATAATTAAGACAATAAACAAGTTAGCATGGAAGCTTTCACACGACCAAGGTTCCTCAGTCGCTTTACAGTTTACAGGCTGATAGTTATGATTTACGATGTGTTCGTGACCATTTATATTTGAAGTGGCTTTTGTTTCAATGCTTAAGGGAGCCAAGTGTCGATGAGTAGGCTTTGTGTAGTTACTCAGAGACATCACACTGATGTTGGACAACAGGATGTCTTCATCCGACATACAGGACTTCGCGTTGGAGCTCAAGCCAACGAACACAAGCAAGCAAGCAAGCAACTCAGAGAAAAGTATTTAAATGCTGGCGTATCACACAGGAACATCAAGACTCCAGTTGTCAAAGAGAGACAGCCAGCGGACAACACAATCATTGCTGCCATGAAGATCATCGTGTTTCTGAGCCTTGTCGGTACGTGTTCACTAACTGTAAATGTGTACCTATTCCTCGTCATATTGTCATTATAACATATACGTTATAATAAACAGGTTGCTCTCTGGGTAATGTGTAGTAGGAAGATATTTCTCACCACCATCGTATCTTCAAGTACCTTGCCAGCTGGCCTTCGTCGGCAACTGATCTGGGTTCGAATCTCCTTTAGAGGACAGTTAGCGCATTGCTTTGTTGATCCGGCAGCTTCTGCAGCTTGTCTTGCTGTAGATATATTGGTGTTAAATTTTCTCTGGGGTAAACTAGTCAGGCCAAGAGAGAGAGAGAGAGAGAGAGAGAGAGAGAGAGAGAGAGAGAGAGAGAGAGAGAGAGAGAGAGAGAGAGAGAGAGGGAATCATGCAGCATGGGCAACTCATCGCCTTTACAATTCAGCCCCGGGTTTGTGCCCTGGGGAGGTATAACCCCATCCCTGGTCTTAACAGATCTCGGAATCAAAGCGAGAAATAGCAGTTACGGGTTATAAGTGCTTGTTAATTAGCGGAGACAGGTGCGCAACGGCTTGCCTCTGACAGTGGGAGACGCATACAGGTGTCACTGATCATCTACCGCCTATCTCAATCTAGCATTCCCCAGCCAGTTGAGTGCTGATCCGCCTCAGCCTGAATGCTTCAATGGGTGCTTGGGGCTAGGACAAAATCTGATTCGCAGGCTGTAAAACTAGTCACCAAGCACTAAACTGAAATACAGAAACCTCAAGCTACGGCTTTCAACTTGGAACATAAGAATCATGTGTCAGGGATTTTGCACTAAATTGATGAATATTGACGATGTAAGAAAAAAGAGATTGATGCTGAACTCGGTAGTCTTAACATTGATATTACTGGCCTGTAGGAGACTCGCCTCGATGTGGAAGGGTCGCTCATGGAAAAATATTACACCTTTTTTGGAAGGGTATAGGGTCAAGACGTAAAAAAGACAAAATGGAGTGGGCTTTGCAGGGAAGGATTCACTACACGGAATGATTAAAATTCCAGCTAGAGGTAATGAATGATTATTATCCCTGCGCTTGTCAACCTCTAGTGGTTCTGCCACCATTATAACTGCATATGCACCGACACTCACTTCCTCTTATGATGAGGATTCTTCTATGAGGAGTTATACTCTGTGATCAAAGCAGTACCAAAATCTGACTACATGTATATGCTTGGTGATTTTAATACTCGTACGAGAAAGGACTCGAGTTCGTGGCCAGTGTATCTTGGAAAATCCAACATAGGTTGCATGAATGAAAATGAGCAAAGGCTGCTGGAGCATTGCACCAGAAAAGACCTATGTGATACAAACTCCATTTTTAAAATACAAGAGCAGCATAAGGTCACATGGAAACACCCAAGATCCGGACATTGGTATCAGCTGGACTTCATCATCACACGGAGACAGCATTTAAATCAAACATCATTAACTTGGAGTTACCACGGTGCTGATTCTGATACTGGTCATTATTTGCTTGCTGTGAGGGTTAGAAGACGAAGAAAGAGAATCTACACGGCTTAACATAAATCTTTAACCAGGATTAATAGTATCAACATCAAAGATCCTGATAAGTTCTTTGAGTTCCAACAGAAACTTGTAAACGCTCTCACTAATACATCAGAAAATTGCACGGCAAGTGAAAAGTGGGACATACTTAAGGAAACTGTTTATAAAACAGCGGCAGTGTCTATGGCACTGTGGATCATACGCGGCAGTACTGGTTTGCAGCAAACAGACACTGCAGTCCTTGATTGATATGTAAGACACTCTCATTGAGCTGAAACAAGCTAGGGACGATGTGCACATGGCTGCCAGACAGTGTGAAATCGACTTTTTGATACAGTTATGCGAGTGCACTCAAAATGCAAGTGATAAGGGAAACAGCAAAAGCATGTATGAAGGGATAAAGAAGGCATGTAGTCCAATAATTAAAAGAAATGCACCACTGAAAACCCTGTCTGGAGAAATCATCACTGATAAGAAATAACAGATGAATAGATCGGTAGAGCACTATTTGGAGCTTTACTCAAGTGAGGTCAAACTAGCGGATGATGCCCTTAATGCCATAGAGTCCCTGCATACTCTTGGCCACCTAGACACACTTACCACCATAACACGAGTTCAGTGTGCTAATAATGAACTTACATCTGGCAAGTCTTCAGGTCAGGATGAAATTCCAATAGAGTTTATCAGGAGTGGGCAAGACACACTCACTCTACAGATCCACCAGATAATAGAGCTATGTTGGCGAGAAGGGCAAGTCCCACAGGATTTCAACGATTCAAAAATCCATAATCCTGTACAAGAGCAACGGGGATCGACGTGACTGTAACAAATATAGGGGTATCTTACTTCTATAAATCGTTGGGAAAGTATTTGCCAGAATTGTTCTGCGCAGAATTCAAGTCCTGGGACATCAAGTCTACCCCGAATCACAGTGTGATCATGTCTTCAATATCAAGTGTTCTTAGTACACTTCTTTATGGCAGTGAAGCCGAGTCAACTTACTCACACAAAGATAAACGTTTAAACAGCTTTCTTATGCGATATCTGTAAAGAATACTTGGTATTAAGTAGCAAAATCACAAGTACTGTAGTATTGGAAATATCATGTTGTGTAACCGTTTGTTCCATGCTCAGCCTTCGGAGACTTAGATGGATAGGACACATTAGGAGGATGGATGACGGTAGAATACCAAAGGACATCTTTTGTTTTGGTGAATTACAGGTGGGTAAAGGATATCGGAGTAGGCCTCTACTACGATATGTTGTTTGTCCATCAAGAATGATGATGACCATTCATTTCATCCAGTGGGGTTGAAAGTATGGAGCCGTGCGTTCTAAGATGGCCGATAAGGCCTATTTTGACTCGAAATGTTCTCTGACAATGTGGGCAAAGAATGCTTGACATTCCAGGAAGAGGATCTCCTGCGGTGGTTTTTCTGTCCAGCCTTTTCTTCACAGATCTTGCAGTCCTGGTTGCTTCACAAGTGACTGCACCCTTATGTAATGATGCACGCCACGAATTACGGTCTTTAGCAGCGGTCTCTCAGGTGTCAAGATGAATTCCAAAAGCTTTCAGTGAGATTTTCAGAGTGTCTTTAAAGCGTTTCCTCTTGCCGCCTTGGGGGAGTTTACCACAACGCAGCTCGCCGAAAAAAATGCGTTTAGGGAACCTGTGATCTGGCATACGAGTTAAGTGACCAGCCCAGCGAATCTGATTCTTCATTAGTAGAGTGTGGATACTGGGCATGGACGCTCTTTCTAGAACTTCAGTGTCAGGGATCTTGCCTTGCATTTATTTTCAAAAGCTTCATTGTTTCACAAGCATATAGCAGTGTGGATAATACAATTGCTTTATAGACTGTCAGCTTTGTTTGCAGGCTTATTCCATTTCTGTCCCATACACTCTTGCACTGTCTGCCAAAAGCCGCGCTGGCCTTGGAGATTCTTGCATTCACTTGGCAAGGTGCCAGTATAGAACCTCATTTCGACTTTCCAAATGCTTTTTAACTTTACGGGCTTCTTTGATGTATAACATCAATATATATATGCATCATATATACACATCAAAATATAACATATCTAGGCAAACCTTCTGGCCTAGAGAGACGACAGTAGAAGATAAACTCTATGGACCGCTGTGTGAACTGAAAAAAAACAGTTCAATTCATACTAGAGGCATCATTGCAGTTATAGACATATTTCAAGCGAAGGAAAGAAGAAGAAGAATTAATTTATGCTTTCCTTTATTACCTGTTTTCCCCAGCACTGGCCGTGGCAGCCCCAGGACCTGAGAGGCGTATCGTAAATGGCTCCCCAGCTCCCCTTTTCGCCCACCCTCACCAGGCCTCCCTCCAGGTTCAAAGCACTGGAGGATGGTACCACAGCTGTGGTGGATCAATCATCTCCAGGACTAAGGTAAGACCTGGGAGCAAGTCAACAAGTATGCTGCGTGAACGTTAATTTTAATTACGAAGCGTGTATATTTGGATAACAATTAGCCGGAAAACTCTCTATTAATATTTAAATATTGAGCACAACCCACTACTGGCAACGCCGATCGCATTCTGGTATGAACCTAAGGCCTATCCACGTCAATATGGAAGCACTATACTCGAGTTTCACCCTCGTTGGAGCTCGTCAGTAGTGCATATCCCTGACCGGATCCGGAAACAGTCCCGGATCACGCGTGTGAAGCGGGTGTGTAACCACGCGGCACACACTGGACACACCAAATTATCACAACAGAATATCACAACGCTACCCATCGTAGGCTATGCTCAAGATTGCCCAATCGCCGCGACCGACATCCGTCAATCGATGGGACCCGAACGATCAGGACTTCTCACTGGCAAGGAAAACCAGGCCTCCTAAATCCAGTGAGCAATAATCAATTAATTATGTGGTTGTTTCGGGATTTGAAATTTAAATATTGAGCACAACCCACTACTGGCAACGCCGATCGCATTCTGGTATGAACCTAAGGCCTATCCACGTCAATATGGAAGCACTATACTCGAGTTTCGCCCTCGTTTGAGCTCGTCAGTAGTGCATATCCCTGACCGGATCCGGAAACAGTCCCGGATCACGCGTGTGAAGCGGGTGTGTAACCACGCGGCACACACTGGACACACCAAATTATCCCCTGCCTTATGCTTGTTCATGCCCATGGTATTTTTATTGCACTAATTCCATCGTGGTGTTTCTCGGCCTTTGCCTCGTCTTCTAGAATCATGTACTTTCCATCTCTGTCTTTCTCAGATACGGTGACGTTTGCTGTTTGCAAGGTCCCAACCTTGAGCACACTTTCTTAAATTGTAATCGATCATGAAGTATGCTGTATGCAGACCCACGTGAGCACCCTATTGCAGTTGCTACAGAGTCTATCGTTACTCGCATGTCACTTTTAATCATCTCCTCCACCTGCTGCAAGGATGCTTCTGTTGCAATCTCAACAGGATGAACAAGTCTTATTTCATCAACAATTTTAGAGAGTCCTTGAGAAATTTTTCTACCCAGCTATGCACCGCTTTACAGGACAAACATTTGTCAGTATAAACAGAAAGCATTTCCTTATGAATGTCCTTTGCAGGCAGTCCTTTGCCCACAAACAGCACGTTGCTCTTTGGTTGTACACTTCATAAGTCCAGTCGGCCATTTTCTTTATGTGCTGCGCATGCGCATGAGACACCTAGTGCCACCTGACGAACGGCAATATAAAGTTCGATGTTGCTGTCACCTAATGACACCTGTAGAATACACCAAGTACATTTACCTGCCATCCCACAGAACTGTGTGGCTTACTTGTTGACTCGCCCTAGTACTTTTAGATCGTGTAGAATGTGATAGTGCTATTTGTTTTGTTTTTCCTTCTCAAAATGTTAACTTCTATTTGTGTTGGTTCACATCTTCATGAACCGGTTTTAATGTCTTAACTTTTTGAAAGGAGAACAATATCAGTGAACAGTAAGTATATATGAATAGTTCTTCACAATTATAATCTAACGGTTCCTCATTCGAGTACCCTCGGCACTACTATTTGGTGATAATACTTTTAAACGAATTACGAACAAGCAGTTTGAGAGTTCCTTGGACTGCCAAAGTAATTAATAAGGACTGCCTGAAAGAGGCTAATGAAACTAGAATATTATATAAACAATACGAAGGAGACAAACAGCTTTTTTCATTTGATGAGAAGAGAGGCATTGAAGAACATCGTGACAACTGCAAAAATCGAGGGAAATAGAGAGGCAGAGGCAGACCTAGAGAGATGATGCTGGATGGATTGAGCCGGTGGCATGAAGGACTATCATCAGCAGAACTGATGCAGAAAACCAAAGACCGAGATCTGCGGAAAGTCACGAACGCCTACGCCAGCCGGCGTGGCATTTGATGATGATGAATGTGCATTACATGGGTATGACGTGTGCTGGTTAAAGAAAAAGGAAAGTAAAAGACCCCTTCAACATGCCTTAAGAGTAAAGAGCAGGTGGTGTTAATAATCTGACCATGTGTGTAAAATCTCATATTTTTCTATTATGATTTTTCCATCTTTTGTTTTGAGGCAGCCAGTCGATGTAGGTATTCTTTTATTAGTAAGCTACTGGATTCTTTTACGCATTATTTTGGAATTTTTACTGATGTGTTGTTTTTCACTCCTTACGTAATGTTCTGACTTTTCTGTGAGGTTCTTCAATTTTGGCAGGATTTTGTGTGTGTGTGTCTTCTTGTTTCCATTAGTTGTAAAATTTCTTCAGTCATCCATTTCTTACGACCCACTTTCTTTAATATTGGAATAGTTGTTTCTGCAGCCAAACTGATTGAATTGTTCAACTTTCCCATTGTTCATCTACATCTACGATCTCTTGATCAGACAGTATATCGCATCGGTTCTTTACTTATGTTAATTTTGTCTTGTATTACCTTGTCATATTTAGTGTTTTCTGGTGAATATTTGGCTTTCTTTAACTTTACCCTTAATCTTCCTGTAATTAATCTGTGATCACTGTAACAGTCAGCACTTTGAACTGTTTTTTCGATTGTTAACGCATTTCTAAACATTCTGCTAATCAGGATGTAATCAATCTGGTTTCTAATTCTGCTATCAGGACTCCTCCGTGTCCATTATCTTCTAGGATGTTGTTTAAACTATGTGTTTCCTTACAATCATGTCCTGCTCCTTTGCTGATTCTACACGTCTGTATCCTCTATTGTTTCGCTCTCCCAAACCATGGTTGCCTACTTTGCATCCATCGCCTTGATTTCCCACTTTTGCATTGAAGTCACCCATTATGATATTTATTTCTGAATTTTGACATTTCATCAAAGCAGACTCCATTTCATTATAACTATCCTCTATACTATCTTCACTGCATTCTCCTGTTGGGACATATATTTGAATTTAAAAACAAAAAAAATATTAAAAACAGTTAAAGTACAGGGTGTTATTTTGAGGTTAGTGCAAACATTCAGATATCTAGGCACGTGGATAACATCAGAAGGAAGATTCATCACTGAGATAAAAGAGCAGAATACGACAAGCAAAATCTGCATTCTATCAAATGAAGAACGTTTTGTTCAATAAGTCTTGGACAATTAGTAAACATCCGAAAATAAATGCATGGAAGCCTTGGAAATCTGTTGTTAAAGGAGAATGCTGAAAATTAACTGGACAGCCAAAATCAGCAATAAGGACGTTTTAGGGGAAGCTGAGTCGGAAAGACAACTTATCACAAACACCAGAAAGAGGTAGTCATCGTTTTTTGGCCACGTGATGGTAAGACAGAAACTGGAACATGTTGTGACAACCTGAAAGATCTCCGGAAAGAGAGATAGAGAAAGACAACAAGAGAAGATTCTTGACAGTCGTGTGCCAACACACGAAATGATCCATGACGTCGGAGATCGTAATTTGTGGAGAGGCAAACCAGCCGGCAAGGCACTGTGTGATGATGATGATGATGATGATGATGATGATGATGATGATGATGATGATGATGATGAGACGCCCACAAATACTTCACGTTTGCTAAAAGCTAATTACAACTCTTTGACACAAGCTGGTATTAAATGATGTCTTCAAATCACCGGCTTCACGGAAGCCACGAAGATAAGGTGTATGTCATGAGGCATATGTCGCAACCAACTGTGGGAATTAATTCATCATCATCATGTGCCATGCCTATAAGCGTTGGCGGTCATGTTTCGCCATCTCACATGCTCACCAGAGTCGTGGATCAGCTCTGGGTTCTTCTCTCTACTATGCCACGTGGCGAAGCCATCCAGGCATTTATTTCTCAGCCTTACCTTTTTTCTTTTCCCCTCAACACTCTTTTTCTCGTTACAATTGATATCTTTTCATTGGTCAGTATGTTTTCAATCTTCAAATAAGGCTAACTACGCATTGGCTATTCTTCTTCAAATCTCATCTCTTCAAGTGACCTCCCATCAGATGTTATGAGTGTACCGAGATAGTTGTGCCGATTCACTTATTTAAGAATAGTCCTATGTACCTGTATATTACATTCTTTATTCTTAGTGACTATCATAATAGGTGTCTTCTCACAGTTTAATTCTAACCCTACTGTTAGAATACTGTTCACTGTGTACAATAACCGCATCCACTAATTGTTGAAGATCCTGCTCATTGTCGACCATCAGTACTATATGATCCGCATATCAAAAAATTTATTGATGTTACGTCCCCGAATGGTGATTCCTCTCACATCTTCTAAATTTCTGAAAATATTTTCACGGTAAAGGAAAACTGATCTGGAGACAATACACATTCCTGTCGCACACCTCTCGTAATTGGCTGATATTGACCTACCTCATTACCAATCTTTATGGCAGCTGTTGTTTTCAATATATGTTTTTTTTAACAAGTCTAACGTCTTTTCTATCAATTTGTAGATCTATAACCATCTCCATCATTCTGTTCCTCTATTGCATTATCATAAAAGACCTTCACATAATCTGACCACGCATGTAAAATCTGATCTTTTTTCTATTATGATTTTGCCATCTTTGGCTTTTAGGCAACCCGTTTATATGTGTTCTTTTATTAGTATGTCATGAAGTCTTTTGTGCATTAATTTGGTATTACTGGTGTTGTGTTGGTTTTCAATTTCCCTGCAATTTCCCTTAAGTCATGCTTCTTGTGACTTTTGCACAATTTCCACATTTTCCTGTGAATTGCCCGCCTTATAAAATTTCTTCCTTCACCTTCACTTTAAATGTGTAATTGTTTCCAAATAAATGTGATAGGTTATTATCTCATTTTTCATCTCATCTCGTTGGAAATATCAGTCGTGTTTCCACCACTGTATGCATATTTGGAAGTGGTCAAGTGGCACAAAACGACGCGAGAGTCATTACTTGTAAGTTCTTGGCGTTCTGTTCACTTATACTAATGATATTCCAACATGCCACCAGCTTAAGCTACCCAGCATCATTTCTGCATGTCTGAATCTTTCTCGTCTACCGCTGATCGATCCAGTCGCCACAATGTTTTTTAGAGTCTGTCTTTTCATTACTTTTGCCTCTTTCTTATATTTGTAAGTAACATTCTACTTGCAGACACTCGTTGTTAGCTATTTGTCTAGTCCAATGTATTCGCAAAACATCATATCAGAAATCATATCTCCCTTACTTCCAAGATCTTACTAATTATTCTTTTTTAAAGTTATGTAATTCACGTTCTTATTAGCATGGCACGTGATGATGATTTATTTTCTTAATGTCCATGCAGTTTGGCGCTGGTAATCAAGTCGCCCCACAGCCTTCTCTCTCGTGTGCTGTTAAAAACTTGTGCCGCTGATGTTCCTCTTTGCCAGGATGTCAAGCTGTCCCTCTACCTCAACGTTACCGTTGAGCCGACATACTCCAGCTTTCCCCTTCTCTTGGTATGGCCAAATAATATGGACTGTCTTTCCTCTGATGCCTTTCCTCTGATGTCTTTCCTTTCTTCAAGATATATTCACTGTTCTTTCTATCGGCCAATGGTGTTTACATCATTCTTCAGTACAACCACAACACCGCACCATAATTCCTAAGTTATGATGATGATTATGATATCCAATGTTCTACCTGCAGATCTTGACCGCTGCCCACTGTCTGCAAGGCCAGTCTGCCTCCAGACTGCGTATCAAAGTTGGAGCCTTGAACTTGAATACTGCCAATGCCTACGAGCAGACCGTTGGTGTCGCCTCGTTCGTCATCCACGCAAGCTACAACGGCAACGGTGCGGGTATTCCCAACGACATCGGCATCATTACCCTCTCGACAGCGTTGACTCTCAACTCTAACGTGCAGGTTCGTACTATAAAATGGTGTTATATATATAATGATGTTATTGTATCATAATTACATTGTATTATAATTACATTGTAACAACGTTAGATAATATCCTTCACAGGACGTCGCAGTCAACATCAGCACTGTCAGCTGTTGTGATCTCTTCTGAAATTTACGTTCAGCAGTTTGCCATTGCTTTCTAAACGACCGATACCCATACCATTTCGTAAAACACCAACGCAAAGCGGTCTGCTGCCAAATCTCCCAAAGCTGTGTTTCGAACTCGGGTATGCGAGATTACGAACTGCGCCCGCAAACTATTCGCCACGGAAACGGCAATTAAATTGTAAGAAAACAGACATTTAAGTCATCTCCATCAAGAACATAATACCACAAAAGTAACATTCAAGCAAATGAAATAATTCTTAATCAGGTGAATTAAAACTGCTGTTTTGGAGCAGGCATGCCATCTTAGGAAAGATATTATTATGGAAAAGATAAACACCACTAAAAGCTTTCAAACGAAACGATACAATGAGTCTTGAAATGTTATAAAGAAACTATATTGCTGAGTCTCCGGTCTCCGTGGCTAAGGGCTTGCGAACGCGGTCTGTGAGCCCGTATACCCGGGTTCGAAACACAGCAGTGCTGGTTTTTTCTAAAAAGGTATAGGTGCCGGTCGTTCAGAAAGCAATTGCAAACTACTGAACGTAAAATTTGCCCAGGAATCACGAACATCGAAAATGCTGGGGTTGGCTGCTACGTCCTGTGAAAGACATGCTACTAATTTTTTTTTTATATTGCTGAATCCATGGGAAATATCGACAATATGGAAACAAGCTGAGAAACGTCTAATGGTAGTGGAATTGTAATGCTTTGGGGAGATAAAAAGAATACCACCGACGAAGAGAAGTACTAATGGGAAAATTGTTCCTGAATCAAACGAAACTGCACATTGATTAGAGAAATAATATGTAGACAATCATGATATTTTGGACACATATGAGGATATATCAGCTTGAATACCCAGTGACAACTTGCGAAAATTGATAGTAAAAGAGCAGTAATCGTCCACAAAATATGCACATTTTCTTGAAGATTTCTTGATTATAAATACATAATGATACGTCAACTATATGTACTACTGGAGATGACACGCGACTGATTTCTCAGGTGTCAATTATGATGTCTCGATGGAGGCTTTATTTCTTGTCATCTGTTTATGCAACTTTTATTACACTAAAATGTGTAAATTGCCTTCACAGATCGCAACTTTGGCTCCCAAGGGATCATCGTTCGCCAACACCAAGTGCGTCATCACAGGATGGGGTCGTACCGTCGGCGGAGGAGCTACATCGGCACAGCTGCTGGAGGCTAGGATTACCAAGATCACCACCGCTGACTGTGCAGCCAGATGGCCAGGACAGAACATCAACATCAAGCACATCTGTGTCTACGAAAGTTCGGGTATGTGTGCTCGTGGAGCAGTCTCGTAAATATAACGAATACTTACCAATTTGTCCCGAAGCAGTTTTCTACTATGGGTCTTTGTTGTGATGGCTTCATCATATTTCGTAGGTCTATATGCACGGAGGAACAGGTGGCCAATCTTCCGAACCCGCGTACGGGACAATATCACCTTGACCCACAATATCTGTCGGCTGCCCTCAAAATTTCTTCCACCACCTGCCTTCCGTGGACAATATCGACGCAAATCGCTATCTACGTCGCTATCGCTACCAAACCGTAATTATAATAGTAAAATTAATTATCAGTCAGATCCCATACTAGAAAAGTGTTTTATCAGGCGAGGACTATTGTACTTATTTAAATATTGAGCACAACCCACTACTGGCAACGCTGATCGTATTCTGGTATGAACCTAAGGCCTATCCACGTCAATATGGAAGCACTATACTCGAGTTTCGCTCTTGTTTGAGCTCGTCAGTAGTGCATATCCCTGACCGGATCCGGAAACAAGCCTCGGATCACTGGCGTGAGAAGCGGGTGTGTAACCACGCGGCACACGCTGGACACGCCAAATTATCATAACAGAATATTACAACGTTACCCATCGTAGGCTATGCTCAGGCTATTGTACTTACAATTTCCACAATTTGTCTTTTTTTTTCTAACACGGAAAGGACAAGCAGTAGTGGACTGGCCAGGTTGTCAACTTACCGATGTGAAGTGGGCCCTGTGGGTCCCTGGTGAAGTGGTCGCACTTAAACATTAGACAATATGTTTTAAAAGTGTGAATGTCCTTTTGGTAGCATTGACTCTTGGCAACAAAGATGGTTAGACCCAGTTTGCCGTTGCGTGTAGATAGCCGTTTCAACCTTGGTGTTCAAGAAACAATGTCATTCCCTGGTTTATAAGCAGCCACACTTATATTAATTGTTGCGGAACCATAACATTCCAAACTCGTGAGTTGTCCGCGGTGTGTTCTATAAGCAATTTCTAAATGAATGCTCAGTTCTAATGTCTTTATTTCATGACTCTCCTTCACATGAGATAAAATAATTCGTCACTACAAGACCAACAGAAAAACACAAGAAACCAGAATTATGATTACACATACCGGTAGTTATGGGTTTGAATCCTAACCGGATTTTTAAAATCGATCTGAGCTTCCAGGTCTTCCCAGTCTAAATGTGTACCAGGAAATGTCTTCAGAAGTAAAGGCGGTCGGCATGATACTGATCAAGTGACTGTTCCCCACGAACACCTGAAATAGAAGAAGTATACAAAGAGACTCAAACAGATGACAATAAAGAGAAGGTCAAATTGCAGATAGAATTGATGAAGAAGCTAACATGATCACACATGTAAACAGTTAATTTTTTAAAGTGCTTCAGGGCTCTTTCCTGTGCCGCTCTGCTGTAACCCCTCAATTGTATTTGTATGCATATATATATATATATATATATATATATATATATATATATATATATATATATATATATATATGTATTATATATTATATATATATATATATATATATATATATATATATATATATATATACCTGTGTGTGTGTATGTGTGTGTGTGTGTACTAGTATATTTAGCAAATATAAGTAATACACATATAAATTATTCCTTTTCACGTCATGAGGATGAAAGCGTTTATGGTGCTACTCCCATATTTGTAGCCCGATCGGCAATCACTGGGTGTTATGAACAACATCACACCGGAAGCCTTTACTTCCCAGAAAATGTATTGATGCCCATTTTAGGCTGGTTCGACATTGAGTCCAGGCCACTGAAAAATATCACATCCTGTAAGTTGATTCGAACCCATGATGTCCGTTCCGGCCGGCATGCGGACTTCATATATGCACCTAAAATATTAACACGTAAAGAACTCGTGGTATTGTTAAATATGATAGTTGGACTCAGTTTGAGATCTCAGTCGATGTCAGGTTTGTAAAACTCTACTAGTTGATTACATTGTTTAAACTAAACAATTACAATTAACCACCCTCTATCTGCTTCAGGAACCCGCCCAAGTGCCTGCAATGGTGACAGTGGCGGCCCAATGATGTGCGGAAGCAGCCTCCAGTACCTGGCTGGCATCACTTCCTGGGGAGTCTCCAACTGCAGTGGTAAGTTACTTGTTTATCGTGGCATACCAGTCATGATTGTAAAGACATATTGTACCCAGTAAATCACTCCACTACTCAATTACATGAAAAAACGTATTTCTTCAACATACTGTCTTATGTACATTGTAACAAACGCAACATAAAATAACACAAAGTAATGCAGCTTTTCATAATAGAATTACGAAACAATGCAAGGACGTTGTGCGACTAGCCTTCATCAGTAAACAAATGCATACATAAAACACAACATATAGTCATGGAGAAGACTCTCCGGTGACTACATTAAGGCATAAGGACGGGATACCGTGACTATATGATGTGTTGTGTTCATGCATTTGTTTACTGATGAAGGCTAGTATTGTTTCGTAATTCTGTTCTATGAAGCTGCATTTCTTTGTGTTATTTTATATTGTTTACATTTTCACAGCTTTACCGCAGTTCCTCTAATTATATTTATGTTTTAACAAAAAACGTATTACGGTTGTGTAGTTCTCGCTGTTAATTATTGATTAAAGTATAAAATATGAAGTCTGGTCTTGGAATGATTACAGTGTGGAACACGGGGAACATTCATTTACAACACAGCTGTATAACGAAACTTCAATACGTATCTATGGGGCTGACTAACATGATGATGATGATTCTGATGATGATGATGATGATGATGATAATGATGATGATGATGATGATGATGATGATGATGATGATGATGATGATGATGATGATGAACATGATATTGGTAATACTAAAGATAATGATGGTGATAATAACGAGTATGATTAAAACGACAAAGATAAAGGTGAAACCAATATGATTATCAGAAAATATAAAAATCGATTTTTTAAAAAGTTATAATGAATGACTTGATATATGAAATTGTTTAATATATAATGACAGATTGGAATTGTTTCATGTATGATGAGTGTCTTGATATAAACAGACATTGTATAATGTATGCTGAATGACGATATAAACTGAAATTGTTTATTGTTTAACTGCGTCTATTTTAAAACTTCTGCAAATGTTCCACTATGTCTGCAGGCAGCTACCCAAGTGTGTACACTCGTGTCTCTGAATACCTGGACTGGATCGCAGCTAGAGTTTAACCTATCACGGCAACTGACCTACAATGTGCAGAACTACAGTCACATAGTGTCACATTCAGTTTTGCCATTAGAGTCGGAATAAACTTGTTTCCAATAATACTTGTCTTCGCCGTCATCATTATAGACAGTCAACTAGATGCTACATGCGTTATCATCGTGTAATACGAACTATTTCTGTACTTAAAATACTGCATGTACCTGATGATGATGTGTGATCAGTTGTCTAGTTCTGATGCTTACTTATCTTAATGAATCAAATCTGTGTGAGGGTAAGGTGATTAAAATTACAAATATTAATGAACATTAAATACAAGAACAGTACATGTTATATACAACATTATTATAACTGATCTGCATGTCAGGGAAGCCACGGTAGCGCCGTGACTAGAACGCTTTGCCTACTGGTCAACATGATATTGATCCCATTAACTGCTGAGTTCCCATTATTAACACAATATAGAGCTAGTATACCCATTTCGAGACATGATGTGCTAATCACTACCCTCATCGGCTCCTGTATATGTATATAGTAAAAGGAACTGCGCCAGCTATGGAAATGTCAAAACATATGTGCAGAAATTTTGCAAAATTAAATTAGTTGCATACCCTTTACATGATGTTACAGTCAACCCCATCTATTGTTTGCTGTTTGTGATTTCTTGGCAAGTTTACGTTCAGTACTTTGCCATTGCTTTTTGAAAGACCGGCTCCCATACCACTGTCTGAAAACCAACGAAAGGCTGCCAAATCTCCTGCAGCTCTGTTTCAAACACGGTGTGCGGAATTACCAATTGTGTTCAAATAAGAAATCATAGAAGCTGTCACACTGCTGTAGAAGTTTATTAAAGCTGCTGAGTTAAGATGGCACCACAGCATATACTATTAACACCAATATAAACAGCTCATCTAACATAATGGCACAGATGCCATTTTTGCTCTTAAAATCAATCGAATTCAATGAAACACTTTACTTAGCCTTTGTGGACCAGGAAATGGCATTTGATAGAGTGGATAGAAACAAGTTGTGAGAAATTCTTAAACAATATAGAGTGAGTACACAAACCTGTGTAGAAGCTTATGCAACAACAGTGAATGCATAGTGAAAGCAACTGGAGGACGCTCAGAACCCTTCACCATAAGATCCGGAGTACGACAAGGTTGTGTCCTTTCCCCTCTCTTGTTCATAACATATATAGACAACATATGTAAATAAACCAGCTTAACAGAGACCGCAAGAACACCGCATGACAAGAACATAGAAGAACAACCATCTGCAAATTACGCCATTAGAGAACTCCTGTTTGCGGACGACCAAGTACTAATAGCAACATCAGAAGCTGAATTACAAGACCACGTGCATAGTCTCAACGAAATGTGTAGGGAACATAACATGAAAATTAGCACAATTAAAACATAGGTAATGACTGTAACAAAAGAAGAAAAAAATAAGAACAATAATTCACCTAAAGGAACATCCCTTGAAACAAGTAAAGAGCTTCAAGTACCTAGAAAGTATATCATCAAATGGCACATCAGAAGACGAAATCGAAAATAGATGCAGTAAGTCAAACCAACATGGAAAAATTGTACCAATACTAAAGAACAAACATGTATCAATAACTAGTAAGAAACCACTTTGCAACACAATTTTTCTACCAACTCTATGTTACCAATGAAAAACCTGGACAATGAGAGAAAAAGAGAAAAGAAAAATCGCAACAACAGAAATGAGAATACTGAGAAGAATACTCAATGTATCAAGAAGAGATAAGATCAGAAATGAAGAAGTTAGGACTATAGTGGGAAATATCTGGACTTAAGTGGGGGTTATAGCTACGCTAGATTTATTAGAAGGCAGCAAGTCAAATGGTTTGGCCATGCAAGCAGGTTACCAACTAACAGTACACCATAACAAACAATGATGTACAGACCAGATGAAAGCAGAGGAAGAGGCCGACCACGTAAACGATGGTTGCAGGGAATAACAAGAGACCATGGGAATATCAAATCAAATCAAATCAAATCAACTTTATTAGGGTCACAAATTGGGCGCGCAGGCCCGTCTTACATTCGGCCCTTCCAATTACTCGTCTTTCGTTCATCAAGAGCATTATACATTTACATAGGAAGAAAAATAAATATTGTGAAATGAATGTTGTAAACATAAACAAGGCAAATTAACATGTTATGAGGCCCATCTCCCGCGTACCCATACATCACCCCACCCACACACACCCCCACCTACCCACACACACGAACTCCAAAGGACACATACATACCCCATCAACCGACCCATCCCCCTCCAGCACATCTCCCACCCACACTCCCCTTACCTGTTCCCCCAACCAAAACACACTCGCCACCCACAAACATTCCCCCACCAACCCACATATCCCACGCCCACCCACATACACATCCTAACACACACATCTTCTCCCCATCCACACCTCAAACCACTCATCCCCCAGCCACATCTTCATTGACCACATATTTCCCAACCACGCGCACAACCCCCCCCCCCCCACACACATCTCCCTAACTACACATACATCCCCAATCCACACACACACACACACACACACACACAACCCACCACCCACACATAATCCTCCACCCACCCATATATGCCTTAACCCAATGCTCCACTACACAATTCCCCACCCGCACATCACATACATCCCCTACCGCGCAATATCCCCAACCCACGCACCACACACACACACATATCCCTCACCAACACATCCAACACCCACATACCACCACACACATATCCCCCACCCACATACCACACAATATTCCCACCCACACCCACACAGATATCCTTACCCATACACCCCACATAACCCCACCCACACACCACAAAGATCCCCTATCCACACACACATACCTCACCCACACAATATCCCTAACCAACACACCACACACCTCTTCCCACCCACACACGCATTCCCTACCCGTCCACCAACACACACTCACTCACGCACACATCCTCCACTACGCACCCACACACCCCCACCCACCCACCCCAACCAAACATCTCTCGATCAGAATACACCTACCCACACTTATCCTCCACCCACTCACGCATCCCACCCCGACACATGCACATCCCTCACTCACCTACACATCCCTAAGCCACTAACACACCCCACCCACACATTCCCCATCCACGCACACATCTCCCACCCACACACGCCCACATACTTCCCCCAACCACCACACATCCCCTACTCACCTACACATATACCCCACCCATACACACATTCCCCGCACCAATCACACACATCCCCCACACCACACACCATCCCCCATCCACACACCATGCACACATCCCCCACCAACACACCGCACACATATCTCAAACCCACACACCATACACTTCTCCCCACCCGCCCTTGCATTCCAAATCCACCCAACACAATCCCCTACCCACACAACCCCGCCACCCACACATACTTCCTCAAACCACCCACACATCTCCACCCTCATAAACACACACACCCCACACCCATCCCATACACATATCCTCCACCCATACACACATCCCCCACACCCATTCCCACACCCCTACTTTCACCCCCACACATCCATTCACACATCCCACCAACACCCACAAATATCACTACCTACAAAAACCCACACACCCCAACCTATCCAAACGCATACCCCCACCCACACATCCCCCACTCACACATATCCCCACACTCACACACATCCTCCACACACACTCACACCTCCTCACATCTAGACACATACAAAATGTCTCACGTTAGCATTGAAACTAGTATGAACAAACTCCCACACTTTACTCACACACATACACTGACAATTGTCATGAGCAGTCTCATAAAAATGTTAAAAAAATGTATACATAAAAAGTATGTGACGTAAACATAGTGATGCTCCCACACACAGAGATACACACAGAGAAGGCACACACACACACACACACACACACACACACACACACACACACACACACACACACATACACACACACACATTCACTCTCATGCTCACTCATTCTGTCTCTCATTCACACTCACTGACTCTCTCACTCAAACTACAGTAATGTACATCAGTTTATATTATACATGATAAAATCAAATGGTATTTAACTGATAATATGACAGATGAGAATACACAAACATACGGATTCGCGTGTTACATAACATGCGTGTTACATGACATGCATCTGCTCAGCTCTCTCTCTCTCTCTCTCTCTCTCTCTCTCTCTCTCTCTCTCTCTTCTCTCTCTCTCTGTATTCTTTCATATACACACACTCACACGCATGCGCGCGCTCACACACACACACACACACACACACTAACACCCTCGCACTGTCTCACTCTCACACACAATCCTTCACACACACACTCACTCTCTCAATCACACTCTCTCACACATACACATACGCGTGAACACATGCACGCACGCACGCACGCACACACTCCCTCACTCACTCTCTCACATACACGTACGAATGTATGCACTGACACATTCCTCCTACCATTTCTCGCTCAATCACTCTCTCCACACACACGCACGCACACACACAGTCACTCTCTCACTCTCTCTGACACCCACTTTCTCTCTCTCTCTCTCTCTCTCTCTCTCTCTCTCTCTCTCTCGCTCCACACGCACACACATATATAGTGAACAATTATAGTTAAACAATTATAATGAACGATTATAATGAACAATTATACCAGTAAATGAATTATGGTGGTATATAGTCGGTATGGATTAAGTATTGAAAGAGTTTTCTGTTAAATGTGTAGGGACTCATTGGAGTTTTCAGATCTGGAGGCAGATCATTCCATAAGTGAGCACCAGAATAGGCGAAACATATTTTGTATAGGTTCAATCTAGGCCTTGAGACATGTAACAAATTTAGGCGCTTGCTGTTCATTGCATTAGATTGAATCAGCGGCAGAAGATACTCTGGGGTATTTTGAGATATAATTTTGTTCACTAATTTGGCTTTGTTGAAAAGGAAGCGCTTTTGAAGTGGTAGAAGTCTTAGATGACTGTACAAATTATTACTTTCAACGTGCTTTATGTCAAAACCAGACGAATAGCACGGTTTTGTAGAGAACATAGTCGTTTTAAATTAGATTTAGGGCAACCATCCCAAACTGTGGAACAGTAATCGAGATGTGATTAGATATAGCATGTATAGAATATTTTTCGTGTGCTTTCGTCCAGGAAGTGCTGAATCTTAGCAAGTTGGTAAACTTTTTGTGCTATTTTCTTGGTAAGAACGTGAACATGAGAGCTCCAGCTCAAATGGCTGTCAATTAAAAGACCTAGTGTTTTATGTTCATTCACATTAACTATAGGTAACGTGCCCATGCGGAGTTCGAGCGGTGATCCAGTTATGGCTAGTGTCTGTAGTTTTTGTCTGGTCGTTATTAGCATGGATTTGGTTTTGTCGATGTTAATTTGCATGCGGTTTTCATTGCTCCATCTAGTAAGATTATCGAGTTCCTTTTGTAAAGAATTCTCTAATTCACTACGGTTTTCTTGACTAGTATAGATAGTACAGTCGTCTGCAAATAGATCACAAGTTGTATTGATATATAAAGGAAGATCATTAATATAAACTGCAAAAAGCAGCGGAACGAGTATTGAGCCCTGAGGTACACCAATATTCAGCTGTGTGGGTCTTGATAGACAGTTGTTGAAGGACACGACTTGTTGTCTGTCGGATAGAAATGACGTAATTATGTTCACCATGGTGGTACTTATCTTCATTTGTTTTAGTTTTCTAATTAAAATATCATGATCTACCATATCAAAAGCTTTTTTAAAGTCTACAAACACCGCTCCACAAATTCTACCGTTGTTGATGTTTAAGTGCCAGTTATCGGTCATTTTTGTTAGAGAACTATGGCAGGAATATTTAGGTCGAAACCCAGATTGACTGTTAATTATTAGATCGTTGTTAATTAAATGGTGTAACGTTATTTAATGAATGTGTTTTTCTAGTGGTTTTGATAGCGACGATAGTAAGGAAATAAGTCTATAATTACCCAAAACGCAATTATCCATTGAGCCATTTTTAATTAGCGGAAACACTTTAGCAATTTTAAATGCAGATGGAAAGTAGTTTTTGGCCAGGCACTGGTTATATATGAATGTTAAGGACTCACTAATGACTGGTGCAGCACAACGAAGAATTCTATTACTGATACCATCTAGGCCGTGTGAGTTTGTTGATTTGAGGTTTAAGAGATATTTATAAACGTCTGCAACAGACATTAAAGGAATCTTAGCGGGAATATTTCTGGTGCACTTCTCCTCACAGAATGATGCCAGTGAACTTAAATTACACGATGAATCTGGTATTGAAGACTTTAGATTCTCTATTTCTGATTGAAAGAACCAACTGAATTCATCGCATGTTATAGAATTTGGTATTACTGATTCTGTAGGGCGTTTCTTATTGGTTAGCAAGTTAATATGTATTTCCATATATTTGTACTGTTTGAATTATCTACAATCACATTTTTAAAATGGTCTTTTTTTTTTCCTACGAATTTCATATTTAACTTTATTCCTTAGTCTGCGGTAATTGACGAAGTCTTTATTTTTGTGTGCTGTATCTTGCTCTCTCATAATTTCCAGAACTTCACTAGTGACCCATGGGGATTTATGTTGATTTTTGACTCGAACTTCTTTGATTGGCACGTGTTTATCGAACACATTGTAGACTGTCTTCGTCCAGAAAGCTAATGCATCGTCCGGGTCAGGAAGTTGGTAAACGTGATCAAGGGCTGCTTTTCTTAAGTCTTGCAAAAATAAATCTTGGTTGAATGCTTTAAAATTTCTAAATTTGATACTTACATGTTTATGTTTAAGAGATTTGAACCCAATTCTTGACCATGTACAACATACAGGGTAGTGGTCACTAACTGTACTAACAGGAACAGAACATTCAATAATATTATCTGGACAAGTAACATATATATGATCAATTATAGTTGAGGATGTGTCAGTAACCCTTGTGGGACGGTTTATTAGTTGTTTGAAATTGTAAGAAAGAATGATATCGTCCCATGTCTGGTTGGATTTACTAATATCTATGTTGAAGTTACCTAGTATCATAACTTCTCTACCTGCTGTAAACACTCTATCCATCATTGTAGTGAAGCAGTCATTCCAACTGTACCCGGCATAAGGATTCCTATACAGGTATCCAATGAGAAACGGTTGTTGGCGGGCTGGCTTCACCTCTAACCAAACACATTCTATCCCTACTGTCTCGAGATCACTTCTACGGGAACAGTTGAGGGAATTGGAAATGTATACAGCTTTACCTGTCTCTAATTTTTGATTTGCATCTTTCCGAATTACTTTAAACCCCTTAAGTGAGATTTCGGAGTCGGTTATTTTGTCATTAAGACGACTTTCTGTGATTCCAAACACATGAAACTGTTTGGACAGTATTACCGAGAGCTCAGGTAATTTGTTGAGCAGATGAAAGATGTTGAGATGGCCTATACATAGACCATTTTTGTTGAGCCACTGATCGTGATTGGCGAACATTACAAACTAAAGGGAAGTTGTCGCTTGTGGTATACAAATTGCAGGGATTTTGAAATTTTATTTAGAAATAGGCAATCGCAGTCGATACATGAAGCCCATAAGCGGGCGCTTTCTCACTGTTTATACTTCACCTCTACTCCGCAAGATACAAGAGGAACAGGATGAGATGAGAGATCAGATGAGATATGAAATAATGTACTAAATAATTAACTTAGTGTGAAAGAAGGATATCTGATGAAGCTGCCAAAGACGACTTACATGCAGAAGTACCAATATTATAGAGTAATAATGTTATTGTCCATTCCTGGGAAAATACTGAGCATGATGATTCAAGAGAGATTAACAGATATCATTGACAACTAGCTAAAGCATGAACTGTCACGTTTTCGACCAAACAGATCTCGCATTGACCACCTTACTCATAATAACAGAGCAAAGCTTTTAACGGAGATCGCTACTCTACTTTGCATTTGGGAACTATGAAAATTCCTTTGGTGGCATCGAAAGAGAATCCCTTTGAAAATTTCTGACGCACGATACAATAACACAGAAAGTAATTAACTTAATAGTGCCAATATGTACAAACATGCATGCTTGCTTGCGTTCGCTGGCTGTGAACTCCAGCGTGAAGTCCTGTATGTCGGATGAAGACATCCTGTTGTCCAACATCAGTGTGATGTCATACCGGACTGAGGTTTGCGTGTGTATCCATTGTTCCATGTCTGGCTTATAGGTGTGCAGACTGGTGGTTCCTCGCCGTGCAGGCAGATACTCTCCGACTTCGGAACAATCAGCGATCCTACTGCGTTAGCCAGGACCCCGAAGGGACCTGTTGCCCAGGACGCACGGCTAGGACGTGTTAGTAGGTCTTGGCCAGTATATAACCTGGCCCTGGTGCCTTGGAAACACCTCTGCGTCCCATGTACAAACATGAAATACAGAGTTCCTTTTGTCCAGAAAACTAACATGAAACATTCGAAATAATAACAGTGGTGTCTTTTGCTACTTGCATTGTTCTTAATAACTATGGACTGCAATATTTAGTCAGTAAAATGTACCGCTAGAAATGGAATTCAATACACCCACAGACCAGATTTATGATATGGGCTCATTGATTAAATTGCCCTACTGCCTCACGTACGAAATCAGATGCAAAAACACGCTAAACATAAAGTAACAGGTAAGAGGTGTTTACAACACTTGGAAATGTTTGTAAATCAAAAATAGTTCGCCATCATTTTGATCCATACAAAAGTAAGGATGTGATGTTAATGTTAAATATTCAAAGTTTGGTATTTAATTTCTAAAATATTTATTAGTAGACTACAAACAGTCATTAACCAGAGCGTGCGCAGAATAAAGAACTCAATTGTTTGACACTAATATAGAGTTTAGTTAGAGTACTAAGCAGATTTGAGTCTGTTAAGGGTCGAGAAAGTCTATCCTTGTAACGGGCATGCACTAAAAAACTAAATAACAGTTTAAACTATAAAGTCCTTCTTCTGGAACGCATAGGGTAAAAACTAGAAAGAGATCTAAAAACACGATGAATAATATGGGGAGAACATAGAACGATCTGTAGCAGATAAAAGATAGAATATTTTGGCATGGTTTGGCTGACGACCTATCTTCCAATGAGGGATGAAGCACTGAAGAAGAAGATGTGTAGGAATAGGGTAAATGCTGACCTTGCGGTAAAACAAACGCATACACATTAACCATGTCCTTGCACGACACATCTTTGCCAGTATCACCATAACCGCCAATGATCAGCTATACACGGAAGATGGAAGTGGAAGTAGAGTGTCAAATAATGATGACAAAAATTAACAATGAGTGAGTACACTGTATAATTAATGGTAAATATATATGAAAATAGCCGGTCTCTCTGGCTGTGGGGTTACAACACTTTCTCTCTGTAATCCCGTTTATCACGCAGAGTCTCGCAGCGGAGCGAGAACTGAGGTGGTTCGACTCCCGCTCGTGACTTGCGGATACTGAGCCGGCCGCTCAGAAAGCAATGGCAAACTACTGAGCGTAATCTTGCCAAGAGATCAACAGACAGCTGAAAGATGCTGCTGTTGACAGCTAAGTCCTGTAAAAGGATACGCAAAACATATATGAAAATAAAACTTATTAATATCCAATAACACACACACACCCACACACACCCACACACACACACACACACACACACACACACACACGCATATATTTATATATATTATATATATATATATATATATATAAAACAGAATGTATGTGTGTGGGTGTGTGGTTGGGGATGTATTGGATGCGTTCGATAACGGTACATCCGATTAAGATGAAATTTTCTACACGTCTTCCTTTTATTCCAGTGCAACCAACTGTAATAGTTTCTTAGGGTGCAATTATCCATTTCTTCTTCTTCTTCTTCTTCTTCAGCGTTCCGAGCCATTGAGGTTCTTTGCTGCAAATACAATCCGTCTCCATTCGTCTCTCTGGTGGACCTTATCTTGCCAGTCGTTGATTCCAAGTGCTTGTAGGTCTGTACATGTATTATCTCTCCACCGCCTTCTTGGTCTACCTCGGGGTCTACGGTCATTTATTTCCTGAGTGTAAGCGAGTTTTGTTTCCCTATTATCTTCCATTCTTTCTATATGCCCCAGCCATTGTAGTCTATTAGCCTTCATGATACCAGTGATTAGCGGGGACTTAAACAGATCATAAATGTCTTTGTTACTTCTTCTTTTCCACTCTCCACTTTGTGTATCCCTAATGGGTCCAAAGATGCGTCTTAAAATTTTGTTCTCAAAGGTTTGTAACAAGGCTTCGTCTCCTTTCGTTGTACTCCAGGTTTCAGAGCCATACAGCACAACTGGTCTGATCAGTGTTTTGTATATTGTGATTTTGGTGTTACGAGATAGCGCCTTTGATTTTAGTAGATGTTGTAGTGCATAGTATATCTTATTTCCAGAGTTGATTCTAGTTTGTATTTCTTCCCTTATGATGTTGGAGCAGTTGAAGATCGTACCCAGGTATTTGTATGTTTCCGTTCTTTTAATGGTCATATTATCTATTTGTATGTGGCCAGAGTTTCTAGCTATTCCGTCTCTTGAAATTACCATATATTCTGTCTTTACTTGGTTGATAACCAGCCCCATCTGTTGGGCTTTTTCCTTTAAGTGAGTCAATATTTCCAATGTCTTTTGTTCACTTTGCCCTATAATATCTATATCATCTGCATAACCAAGCAGCTTGGAAGTTCCTCCAATATCACATTCCTCCTTTACCTTCCTTACAACTTTCTCTAAAGCCAGATTGAAGAGTAGCGGCGATAGTGCATCACCCTGTTTCAAGTCAGATGTTATTTGGAAGGGGTCTGATTTCCTGCCTTTATATGTTACTATATTATAAGTATCTTCCATGCATAGTCTGGTCATGTTGATTAACTATTCCAAATTCCTGCATAGCATTCCATAGACTATTCCTATGGACACTATTATAAGCCTTTTTAAAACCCACAAAAATGTTATGGAGATCTCTTTTATATTCCCAATGTTTCTCGGCTATTTGTCGTAAGATAAATATCTGATCTATTGTTGATCTGTTTTGTCTAAAACCCGCCTGGTAGTCACCTAATATGTCTTCTGAATATGGTTTTAGTCTATTTAGTAATACTGCGGATAGTATCTTATAGCTTGTGGACAGTAGTGATATTCCTCTATAATTTCCACATTTACTTATCCATTTACTTACTAAAATTTCATTTTGTAATTACATGACTTAATATAAGAAAAATTATATAAAGGGACATAACTTTTAGTAGCATTGCTATATCTTAGGTTAAGTCCCCTAGCTTTATATAGCTAGATAGATAAATAGATAGATAAATAGATAGATAGATAGATAGATAGATAGATAGATAGATAGATAGATAGATAGATAGATAGATAGATAGATAGATAGATAGATAGATAGATCTGACCCGATAGATAGAGAGGGTGGGATAGACGGAGGGAGAGACGGACGGACAGACGGACGGACGGGCGGGCAGACAGACAGACAGACAGACAGACAGACAGACAGACAGACAGACAGACAGTCGGGAACGGGAGCTTATATGACTACTTATATGAATTAAATAAGATGCTCCCCACCAGGAGCTGGGCGAAG